>ML780405.1:678019-724147 GCA_009831015.1 Picea engelmannii
CCATTACTCACACATGTGAAGCTAGTCATGTGTGGACTTTCAAGAAGATTCTAGAGTGTCCAAAATCCTCACCCTAATCAGGAATTGAGACATGTGAAAACCCTTACCCTAACTACAGATGGCTACCAAGACATGTTAAATATTGGGCCACTAGGAAAGGAAGTGATTCCATTCACGTTGCATTGATTCATTGTTCCATAATTGAGTAGAGCAAGGAAGTGTGAGATTGTGAGTACAACAAAGGATGTAGAAGACATTGTAGCAACCATACAATCCACATTGTCCATGACAACTCCACAGTGATTTCATATTTATTGGTATTTGCATTTCATATATGAGAAGGAAAGAACAATGCATCGTCCTCACCTTCTCACTGGGTTTTATTATATTGGGTTTCCTAGGGTACATCTTGTGTTCATTGTGTGGATGGTGTGGTATTTGTTTTAGCTCCTTTTATTTCATTCTTTGCTTATTTCAATAATTTGAGCACTAAGCTTGTAATGTTAAATTTTAACCTTAAGTAAACATTACATAATAAAGATTTTGTATAAACTTGTAAGATTTGTTGTGATGAACTATTCCAGTAGAATATTCATGATAATTTACACATCATTTTTCTTTGGGGTTTTTGTGGGAAATTGCAAGATCCATAAATTGCATCTAAGAAATAAGTTTCAAATCCTATCCATGACGAATGAGTATAGTAACAATCCAAGGTACAAATCAAAGGAGAGATTTTCAATGTTGGAATCCCCAAGTCTCTAACATTTCTTTTACATGACAATCCTCATGGTGGTTGTAGAGAGCAAGTTTGTGCCTTTCATGAAGCTTGGTAGCTCTAACTTGGAAGTTGTATTTAACGAGAAATTTGTAGACAAAGAAGAACAAAAAAAGGATCCAATGAAAGAGAGATCAAGTTCCAACACCACCTCTTCCCAATCCCTATTCAAAGTGGAAGTGAAAGTGGATATCAAACCCTATCAAGGTGACATTGATGTTGTTAAGTTGAATCAATGGTTCCAACAATTAGAAGTCTATTTTAATGTTAATATCATAGGATAAGAGAAAAATATATCATGTTTCAAACTAAAGTTAGATGGCCATGCCCAAAATTTTAGGGAAAACCATATGGAGATGCTTAGGCTAGAGGGTGATCCTTTAATAACTAAGTGAGAGGTGTTTAAAACTCTTATAAAGTCACAGTTTTACCATATTGGGTAGAAATATGACCAATGGATCCATTGACATTACTTATGGTAGAAGCAAGGTCATAGTGTACAAGAGTATACCACTGAGTACATAAAACAAGACATTATGTTGGGAATATCTCCTAAGAACATGGATGTACTCCTCAAACATCTTAGTGGTCTTCATAACCACTCAAGGAGGTAAATTATTTTATTTAAACATAGGACCATTGATGAGGCTTGTCTACAAGCACGGTATCCGGAGATGGACAAGAAGAAAGGACAACCAAATGGTTCCAAATAGAAAGATAACAAAGACACTTCCAAGGAGGGAAATAAGAAGTGGAAAGGAATGGATAAGAAGACAACATACACTACACATCAATGTGAGGATCTAAACAACCATTGTAATATTGATGGTCATAAAAAAGATAAGTGTTAGAATTTACATCCATAGATGAATCCAAAGAACTTTAAGAAGGAGGCCAAGAAGAAGATCATGCTAGTTGTGGATTTAGGAAACTAGGTAAAAAGAAACTCAGATGTAGATGAAAATATTGTTTTCACTATAATGCAGAAGGAGGTAAACCTAAGTAACCTCCATCCCAAGGAAGAGAATGAGATGACTAAACTTTTGAATATCAAGATTCAGGTCAAGAAGACAAAGGTGAAAGCTCTATTATATTTTGGTTCACGAGCCAACCTCATAACAAAGGATTTGGCAAGTAAAATTGGATTGGAAGTTCATTGATAAATAAGAATGAAGAGCTCAAGGTCACTAATCCATGTAAGATAAAAATCATATTGATGAAGTGGAGATCGATGTAGTACCACTTGATGTGTGTGGTATAGTGTTTGAAAGCCTCTACATGTACATGAGGGATATGATTTTCATGTGAAGAGAAAACCAAGACCGATTGATCAAGGATGGGAAGTCCTCCATCATCAATGCGCACAAAGGTAAACCCAAGATCTCTCTAGTAAGTTCTAACCAAGCCAATAAACTGATTAGCTCAAGTATGAAGTTCATATTTCTCTTCTTGAGATAATCAACAAGGAGAAGAATTGGTGAAGGCATGTTTAGAGGGATGTATTGAAGAGAATAAATGTCAATTATAGGATATTTTGTAGGCATATAGAGAGGTGTTCCAAGAGCCTAAAGTGTTACCACCTAAGAGGGAAGTGGAGCATTAGATACAACTATTACTTGAATCTCCATTACCAAACATAGGATTATATAGACAACCCATCCTAGAAGTAGAGGAAGTAAAGAAATAGTTGCAACAACTGTTGAAGTAGGGAATAGTTCAACCAAGTACCTCACCTTGTAGGTCACCTATCATCATAGTGTCCAAGAAGGATAGGACTTGAATGTTGTCTATCAACTAGAAATCTTTGAATACGATCACCCTCAAGAATTGATACCCTCTACCTAGGATCAATGACTTGTTAGATTAGCTACAACATGCCAAGTACTTCACCAAATGGGATCTCAAATTAGGATACCACCAGGTATGAGTAAGAGAAGAAGACACCCAAAATCCCACCTTCAATATGTTTGAATGGTTGGTAATGCCTGTTGGTTTATGTAATGCACTAGCTACATTTATGTGTTTGATGAATGATGAATTGCATCCCTATCTAGATTCATTTGTAATAGTGTACACTTGGATGACATATTGATTTTTACCTCTACCGAAGAAGTGTAGATTTTAACCTTGTACAATAAATTACTGCAAATGGATTATTAATAAAAATAGAAAAGATACAATGGAACACACACAAATTACACAAGAATTTTACCCTAGAAACCGAAACCGGGAAAACCAACAACTTGTTTAGAGCCACACCTATAATCTTTTATTCATCATATATCTTCATTGTTTACAATACAATATACATAGTATATCACGGCATCCAAAACCCCTAATCAATTGACTTATATTAGTAAAAATCCCTAATTCCTTAACTGGAAATAGAAAATCATCGACAAAACCCAGTGGAAAACCATATGTTGAAAAATCGCTAAAAATGGAGCTAAACCATATGTTATTTATCAATGAAATTCCAATCCAATTTTACTTGCCAAATCCTTTGTTATGAGGTTGGCTCGTGAACCAAAATATAATAGAGCTTCCACCTTTGTCTTCTTGACTTGAATCTTGATATTCAAAAGTTTAGTCATCTCATTCTCTTCCTTGGGATGGGAGTTTTACAAAATTTTCATCATAACATCAAATATGAGAAAGGTATTGCGATTAATTTGGAATCAACATTGGGTACTCTTAGACACATGGAACATTTCACCCATGATGCATACAAAGAGGAATACATAGAACATGAGTACTTTAAGGAGGTATTTCAATAACTACAAGGCCAAGCTCATGAAGAAGAAGGTGATAGAAAGGCTAGCTACCATTTCCAATATGGGTTTCTCTATGAGCTAGATTATAAGATATGTGTTCCTAAAGTAGAAATATTGAAATTTATCACATAGGCTCACACCTCTAAAATTGTGGGGCATTTTGGTGTTGGGAGAATAATGGCCAACTTACATGGGTATGTATATTGGACTAGAATGCAAGAAGATGTAAATCGGTTTATTATAGGATGCATACTTTGTCATACAAGCAAAATTAGTAATAGGAGACAAGGTTTATGTCATCCCTTACATGTATTACTAGACTAGGGAGAACATCTCCATGGATTTTGTGGGTGGTTTTCCCAAAATCAGGTGAGGACATGACTATCGTTTTTTGTTAGTGGATAGGTTTAGTGATATGTCCACTCTCATGCCTTGTAAAAAGGCCATCCAAGGACAAGGTGCATTAATCATATCCTTTGATAAGGTGTGGTTTCACTTTGGATACTAAGGAGCATCATCTCAAACAAAGATACCATATTTGTTAGTGCCATTTAGACTACACTCTAGGAGAATATGGAGTTTGGAAACCAAGTTGAAGAGATCTATAACTTTCCATCCACTTACATATGGGATGGAAAAAGTAGTGAACATGACATTGGTTCAACTTTTGAGGGGTTACAAACATAAGCATCTAGGGTATTGGGATGAAAAATCGATTTGTATTCAATATTTTTATGGCATAACACTCCCCACTTCCACCGATAAGTCCCCCTTTGAAACTTTTTTTTATATTTTCCAACTTTGCCTCTAGATGTTGTCTATGGACAATAAGAAAATGAGAGCAAAGACACCATAGGAAAAGTATTAAAGGATGAAAGATTCATTGACAAGATCAGGCAAATCCATTTGCAAGTACACGAGACATTGAGGAAGTTGTCATAAAAAATACAAGGCCCACATGATTGAAACAATTTTTAGAAGACATGCAAGGTAGGGGATCAAGTATGGTCGCTTTTGAATAAAGTAAGGCTACAAGGTCCTGGTAAGAAGATCAAGGCTTTGGGTATAGTCCTTTTGAAGTCTTGGAGTAGGTAGGTGACAATGCTTATATATTTAGTCTAACTCCATATATGTGTATTTACTTAGTAGTGAAAGTGGAAAATTTGAAACTCTATGAGCCTTCCTTGTTAAACTGAGAAAATTACAATAAAGTGTTACCTACCATAGTGGACATAGCACTAGAAACTCATGCAGAGTTAGTAGAGGATATAATTTTTCAAAATAAGTGAAAAACAACTAGACAAAGATAGCGTGGACTCTAGCAGGTTAATGGGTTGAAAGGAAAACTTAAAGGCAAGGCCAAATGGTACTATAAAGAGAAGGTAGTGGAAAATTTTCCTCACCACCTTTAGTAGAAAATTTTGGGGACCAAAATAATCTCAAAATGGGGAGGTATGATTCAAAATGGACCAATATATAATTTTCCATCTATTTTGGTACTTTATGAGGGAGGAAATTGGAGCTATTAAGTTGTAGGGTGCATTTTAGGGGCAGTTCCTATTTTGGTGATTTGGGGTCCTAAAAGTTTTGGAGCCCTTTTAGGGCATGTTGAGGCCTCACCAACTCCCCTTAATTTTTACAAAAATAAAGGGGTCCCATTGGAATTTTGGAAAACATTGTTTTCAATTGCATTTGATTTTGTCTTGCTTGATTTGAAAAGATGATTTTATGGTTCCTTTCTTTGGAGTTTGTTTTTACTTGTAACGAATTTGATTATTATTTCTAAATCAAGATGCTTATTAAAGTCATTATAACTAAGAAAAAGTTTAATGACCAAACTTTTATATGTTAGCTTTGAATACATCGCTAACATTCTTTATGACAAAGTTCATGTGAACTAGTTGGTCATTAAGGTCAGTAGTGTTTTTATCAAACATATCAAATGAAAAATGTTGAAAATGTATTAACTACTAAATGATTTCATGGTTACATTAATGATTTTTCATGATAGCATCTCAGTAAGTTATTTGAAGATTTCATAATGAGGAATCTATTCACAGATACCATTGTACAAACCTCGTGTCTCTTCTCGAGTGATTGACCATAATGTTGGTTTTGAGTAAAAGATCCCATTTGTATTTTCAACCAATATTTATTTATATTACTCAATAATCATTAAAAGACATGTTTAAATCCATTTATATGAACCCATTGTGACAACATAATTTGAACTTAAAAATAAAAGGGAATTGGATGTATATTATTTTACGATGGTAATGGAATCTTATAATGGAATTAGAAAAAAGAAAAAAATGTTATGAAATTTGTTTCTAATAGGGAATCTCGAGTTTCTCAAAAAATTGGATTTTTTTTAGATTTTAATATTTAATTATATCAACAAAATTCTAGGTACATCCAAAATAACACCTTGTATTTTCTTTTTATTGTTATTCTTCTTGCACAGGTTTGTAGTGAAGTTGGTTCTTCAGATCTTAGGGGTGGCTACAAAGAGTGATGCAAAGACCGTATATCATAATTCCAGTGTTTGGTACATGAATGCCAACTAGGATGCCAACATACAATTCTAGTAGCACCAGACAATAAAAAGGAAGATATATCATCACTCCTCTTAAATATTTGACGCATGGAAGTGGTAGAAGAAACCCTATCTCACCATGATGCCACTGAATCAAGTCACATAAAGAAAAGAGATCGCTTCCACACGATTTAATGGTTTGTTATACAAAATATATTTTGGCACTCAGTACATGAAGAAAGGTTCTAAGCACTTGAGATCACGAAGGAAAGAATACTAGAAGTGAAAGAAAAAAACAAGATCACATGGTTTTACTTTGGGATTTTCTATTATATATGTGCATATTTTATGTGCCACGATCGTTAAAGTAAATGAAAATAGAATATAACCAGATTGCATCAATGACTATCCATTGTTGATATGACCATGAAAATGTGAACGCTGGAAAAGAAGCTAGAAACTCAGATTGTTACTGGATTAGTGCCAATGGATATGAAATTTTAAGAGCTTTCTTTTGGTATCTTATATGTGGTATTTCTAATGGATATTTGCTCTTGACGACAGGATATGGAAACCATCAAGACACCATTTCAAGATTTCAAAGTTGCAAGGAAACATATTTAGGATAGAAATATTATGGAGACCATATACAATTACATCACAAGAGAATATACTCAAGATAGATATGCTGGGTATGATTACGAGGACAAATGTGATGATTGATATATGTATAGTTGTCATTTCTGGGATGACAACCACCTTCATATTTTATATGATGATTCTACTCCACCTTATGTAGAGAACATCAATGTGACAAATCTAGAGCCATTTATGACTACCAGTCTCCAACTTGCATATTCTACAGTGGTATTGTTCCTTCCAAATTTATCTTCGACCCTTTCTAACTATGTGGATGGATCTGTATATTTGGATCCACATGACCAATGTAGACCTTTGGATTAGTTGCCTATTGAGTTCTTATATCTTTAGTATAGAGTTCACATGAGCAATTGGAAATGGGACCTAGGTTTACAGTGGTGGTTGGACTACTTCAACATGGTTGCTCACATTCCCACATGGGACCCTAGTTCTCCAACCTACTTCAAAATTATGGTCCACACTTATCCATGGGACCCTGCTATATGGTTGTACACCGTCATAACAAGAATTGAGGACAATGCTTTCATAAGGGAGATGGAATATAGTGTAACTAGAGAGGTAATGGGGGGGCGAAGGGCCCATAGTGATAATAGTGGAGGCCATTCAATGTAAGGTGGACTAAGTGCACAATATTACTAAATAAGGCCTGCTATGGTAGTTAGATATATTAGTGTGGACATACTAAATGTAAGAGGACTTATTAGAAGGTTCTTCTTCTAGAAGGTTCCTCTAAAATGTTCTTAGGTGGTTGGTAGCACTATATAAAAGGGTTTACACAATATAATGGGAAGTCAAGAAGTATTATATTTGGAGCATGTAGCTCACTAGCAGGTTTACCCCTCGAAGAGGAAAGTGAACATGAGAGGATCCCTTTTGTAATAGGATATATTGTATGGTGTTTCCTTACCTCAAGGGTTTTAATTAATAAAGTGGATATCTTTATATATTGTTCTTGGATCTATTGTGGTTCTTTTGTATTCAGAACTTTGGCACTTAACATATCCTGAATTACAAATTAGTAAGGAAAGCTTGTGCACTATTGTCAAGTTTAAGGACCTGGTGGAAGAATCTAAGGTCTATTTGTTGTATTCAAATTTGGTACTATTATCATTGTTTGGATATAATGAAATATGTTTCCATTCATTAACAAATTATATTCCATATATGTATGAGTTTGTATATTGTGCACTATTGTCATTCATGCAAACTTATGTTTATTTAAAACTCATGGTCAACTATCTGTCATGGTTGGTTTGAATTTGTTAATTAGCCATTGAATGTGAGAATACATATTTGTGATTTCTTAGTAACTTTTACTAAGTTGATTGTTGATATAAATTTATTTTAACTATTTCCTTGCTATGTGAACTATTTCCATAGTTTGACAACTTATTTTCATCTTATGTTCAATTTTTGTTAATCCTTCATGTTGAGCATGAGAATGCATATTTGTTCTTTTCTCGATAACTATTAACTTAGTTAAGGATGATGCGTATTTGTTTTAATTGTTATCAAGTTGTATGAACTATTTATATAACTTGATAACTTATCTTTATCTCATGCTCAATATCTGTTAATCCTTCATACTAAATGAGAGTATGCATATTTGTGCTTTTCTTGGTAACTATTTACTAAGTCAAAGCTAAAGTGCATTTTCTTTCACTATTATTAGGTTATATGAGCTATTTCTATAGCTTGATGGCTTACTCTAATCTCATGCTCAGTTTTTGTTATTCTTCTTTCTCCTAACTGGGATAATATGAACTACTTCTATATCCCAGTTAGAATAATATAATTTTATAACAGAGATAGATTAGTTCTTTCTTTTTCTGCATAGTAGTTTAGAAGATCTTCAAGGAAAGTCTCCTTTCAAGGAAATACCAATGGAAGCCGAGTGGAGAAGTTGAACTCCACCTGGGATCGAAAGGGTTCTTCACAACAGTCTTCATGAACCTAGAGGATAGGGATAAAGTCTGAGAGGGGGGGGGGGGGNGGGGCATATTTCCATGCCTCAGCAGGGATGTACATGAGTCCATGGAAGGAAACATTCTCCCCTAGAGAAAGAAACCTTTAAAAATGTCCCAGTTTGGCTAAGGATTTACTCATTACCTCTATATTACTGGTTATCGCCCACCTTCGAAGCAATAGGGAACAAGCTTGGAAAATATGTCAAGACATCAGAAGCAACATTAAAAGGAAGATACACATCCTATGAAAGGATATGCATATAAATGGATGTCTCAGGGGCTCTCCCGAAGGCCATAAGCCTGGAGTTTAGGGATGAGGAATTGATACAAAGAATAGATTACGAGTAGATCTTGTTTCGATGTAGAAGATGTCATGTAAATGGACACCTACAAAGAGAATTTCCTCTAAATAAAAAACAAGAACCAGAAAACACCAAACTATAGCAGGATGAGGACAGTTTTGTGAGGCCGAATCACAAAAGCAGAGGAAACAAAAGACAAGGAAATCCATCAAGAGGAAGCAATCTGGAAGCCAGGAATAGAGAAGAAGGAAGGGGTATCCCCAACCAGGGTGAAGAAGGGGGAAAGGAAAAGATGAAAGCTAGGGAAACAAGCGAACATGCAACTCATGAAAACACAGAAAATCCAAACAACAAGGGAGAGTCGGGAGGAAACGCGTCCTATGGAAGGAGGTAACGAAGACACCAACACACCAATGCAGGAGGTAGACGAAGATGCTGAGATGACACCAAACGAGGTAGGAACAAAAGACCCAGATCTTAGAGACATTATGGAAAGGGAAGGAATAGACCTCCTGAACATACTAGAACATTGGAAAAGGCAGGGAGTTGACAATGTGCCAGTGGAGCAACTGGATCACATTCAATATCTCTTCCTCATAAGCGAGGAAGCAAAATCCAGAGGTACCAAGCGTATGCATGGTGAGATAGGAAACCTGGGAATCAAAATAGGAGATGGACAACCACAACACTCACCCAAGCAGGCAAGGAGGAAGAAAAGAAGGAAATCAAACATCGTAGCCCTACAAGAACTGGGAGCCCTGCTGATAAATTCAGGTAAGATTAAAAATCTCTTCCCCAAATCCCCCCCACATGTTTAAATGAAGATTATAACTTGGAATATAAGAGTCCTAAACAACCCAAGAAAGCAACGAATCCTTAAAAAGAGACTGAGGAAGGAACAACCTGACCTTTGTTTCATTCAAGAAACAAAATGGAAAATGGATAGAATGGAAATAATCAGTAAAAAACACTGGAGTAAGTACAAGATGGTGGCTGTAGAAAGACAACAAACGACGGGAGGAATTCTCACCTTGGGGAACCCACAATCGGTGAACCTCCTCGCAACAGAAGCCACGAGACACACACTTTATATTAACATGCAAGTTATAGGAAACACATAGGAAATTCTATGCACGAATGTGTATGGCCACCAGGTGATGGAGGAAAAAAGGAGAATGCTCCTAGACCTAGAGAATCTAAAAGAATGAAACAACAACCTCCACTGGATTTTGGCTGGGGACTTCAACATCATCACTACTCTTGTAGAGAAAAAAGGGGGCAGCAGGAGACTGGATAGGGATGCAAAAGAATTATGAGATTTCATAGACACAATGGAGCTTGTGGACATCAGGACCAACAATGGACAGTTCACCTAGAACAACAAACGACTAGCTCACCACCAAGTAGCCAAAAGGATAGAAATATTTCTAGTTCAAAATCCATCATTTTGTAGGGCTTAGCTTTGGACTGCAACATCCTCCCCTGGGGAGATCAGACCACTAGACGGTTCAATTGGATGTGAATTTTTAGACCACACCAAAGAACATGCCATTTAGATTTGAGAAATTTTGGATCGACCATCCCACCTTTAAGGAGAACATCAACCAATGGTGGCAGGAGGAACTACCGGACCATGGGACAAGGATGTTCAAACTATACAAGAAACTAAAGTACATCAAACACAAAATTAAGGAGTGGAACAAAGAATTCTTTGGGAACATAGACTAGGGGAAGAAAAGCATCGAGGACAGGATGAGGAAGTTGCAGGAACTTTGCATCGAAGAGAGATACACAAAGGATCGAAAAAAAGAAGAGATCCAAATGATCCAGGAATGAGAAGCAAGATGCAAGAAGGAAGAGACTTTGTGGCACCAAAATTCCAGAATAAGGTGGCTTAAGGAAGGGGAGAGGAACGCCAAGTTTTTTCACAGAACAACTATCAAAAGAAGATCTCATAACAAAATCTTGAAGATTAGGGATCAGGACGAGATCGAAAGAGAATCCCACCAGGACATTGATAATACACTGGTCAATCACTTCCAAGGGATAGCCAAAGAGCCCAACCAAGACAGATTCATGACCATCCAAAGGATAACTCATCACATCCCCAAATTGGTCACAGAGGATCAAAATGTCATCCTATGCAAACCCATCGCAAAGGAATAAATCGACCAAGTGGTCCAAGAGATGCCCAATGGAAAGGCCCTAGGCCCATATGGCTTCACAGTAGAATTCTCCAAAGCTTGCTGGGATGTGGTTAAGTATGACATATATGGGGTAGTGGAGGACTCCAGGCGCTCGGCCTCCATCATGAAATATTTAAATGACAGAATGATTAATCTAATCCCAAAAGAAAACGAAGCTAGGACTCTAGATTGCTATAGGCCAATAGCTCTGTGCAATGTGGTTTACAAGATAATTTCCAAAGTCATAGCCAATAGACTGAAACCACTCCTTCCCACATTGATTTCATAGGAATAGGCGGGATATGTGGAAGGGAGACAAATCTTGGACAATATAATCCAAGCCCATGAGATAATCCACACGTTGACAAGAAAAAGGAGAGGGGGAATGATAATCCAACTTGACCCGGCGAAGGATTATGACAAAATAAGCTGACACTACATGGCCAAGACGCTAGAAGCTTTTGGTTTCGACCAACATTGCATCAATTGGATAATCACTCTAGTATCAACGAAAAGTTTCTCATTGTTAATAAATGGAGCCCCATCAAAACCTTTCTATCCATCTAAAGGAATCAGACAAGGGGATCCACTATCCCCCTTCCTGTTCATTCTAATGATGGAAGGGCTGAGTAGAAGTATAAAATGTGCAACTACAAGTGGTGAAATAAAAGGCCTTAAACCGTTTTAAATCTGTCCAACCTCAACATACCAATAGTTCGTTGATGACACCCTGCTCCTTGGAACACCCACGGTAAAGGAAGTAAATGATTTAAAAAAAATCTTAGAAGAATTCGGGGAGGCCTCGGGGGAGGAAATCAATCACTCCAAGTCCATGATATATTTTTTCAACACTAATCCGAAAATTCAAAGAAACTTGGCCAACATTCCGGGGTTTGAACGTAAAACGCTCCCAATGAAATACTTGGGAATCCCCCTGACGGATAGAACTTGCAAAAATGTTACGTGGGAAGGAGTTATCAGTAAATTGCACGAGAGGGTAAAAAATTGGACATACAAATATCTAAACCTGGTCGGAAGGCTTATCCTCACCAAAACAGTTCTACAAGCAATTCTGGTGTTTATGATGTCAGTGTTTCCAGCCCCCAAAGGAATACTACAAAATATAAGAGCCATCCAAAGAGATTTCCTATGGAGAGGCACAGAAAACAAAAAGAAATGGGCCCTAGTGGCCTGGGAAAAGGTATGCAGACCAAAGAGAAAATGAGGCATGGGGTTACAATACCTATAGGTAACCAATGAGGCCTACGAGGCAAAGCTATGGTGGAGATGGGTAAAAGACAAATCGATCCCGTGGGTGAATCTCTGGAAATCCATGTATGCCTCGAACATCAATGACCATGGGAGAAATTGGTTCATGGGCACAAGGGAAGGATCAACCATCTGGAATATCACCTAGAGAAATAAGAAATGGATCCAGAATCATAGCTTATGGGAAGTCAGAAATTGTAGAACAACAAGGTTTTGGGAGGATGCATGGCAACAGGAACCCATAATGGAGACTCCATACAGGGAGGATCTCCAACAGGAAATGATTGGGCAAGGAAAAACAAAAATCCACCAATACTGGAAGCAAAGGGATATAAATGTCAGATGGAGGATATGGGACAAGCTTAATCCACAAAATAGAGTCCAGATCGAAACAATAACGAAAGAGGTGGAGGAGGAATTGGGGAAAAGGAAAATCAGGGTCTCGGAAGAAGATGCCCAATTGAGATGGGGCAAGAAAATGGGGGCGAATTCAACTTAAAATAAGAACGGTAATACATCGCGGGCCAGGACCAAGAAAATTCAGAGCCACAATGGGAAAAGATCTGGAAGACTCCCCAATGGCCTAAAATCAAAATGTCTGAATGGCTAGTACTACACAACCGAATTCTAACCTGGGAGAACCTCATGAAAAGGGGTTTCATAGGTCCCTCTCGCTGCCATATCTATCGGGTCAAGGAGGAAAAAAATGATAACCTCCTCGACGAATGAAGCTACATAGCCGAAATTTGGGATTGGGTGGCATGCATCTACCGCCAATTCAATAGAGTCAGGGGGAACATCAACACAACCATTAAAGACTGGAATGAAAGATACAACGAAAATGAAATGGTGAACCTTTGCTAGAATCTAACATCAGGGATGATCATCTGGGCGATCTGGAAGGAAAGGAATAGGCACATCTTCAATAATTATAGCCTACCGGCAGAAAGGCTGAAGGATGCAATAGTCTCCCAAATAAGAGAAATGGTGCAGAGCCACAACTACAATAAGGAGAAATTTCAACTTACGGACCAAGACTCTCGCATCCTGGAATTTTTCCATCTGAAATATTGGAGCAATAGCATACCTGTGGGACATGAAACACAACTCCAGATAGAATTCCACAACTGGACTCCTCCTCCATCAAGGTTCCTCTAACTGAATTTTGACGGGGCAGAAAAAGGAAATTTGGGAGTGGTAGGGGCAGGTGGAGTGATCAGAGATAATGGTGGAAATATCATCCTACTGTACACTAGGAGCATGGGAAACTCAACAAACAACGCAGTGGAATTCAGAGCCCTGGAGCTCTGCCTTGAAATCCTATGCCGAGAAAGGATGACAAAAACCATCGTGGAATATGACTCCATCTTGGTAATCGACACGATGGAAAAAATCCAAAAAGGCACCATAATGGGCAAGGTTCAGTGACACTGGTGCCTAGCACACTCCCTGCATAAAATCCAGGAGCATATGAGAACATTGAACACAGTGGAGTTGCGGTGGGTGCACAGGTCGTCGAACTCTGTAGCAGACAAAATCGCCAATGAGGGGGTTGACAAGGAAGGTCCAGAACTAGACAAAGCCTGGATCAGGATACTGAGCAAGCAACTTAGGACAGACTGCAACCACTTGGCGAAAAAATATCGTGATGGCAGCTTAAACATGGAAAGTCACATCGAGGAGGACAACGCAAGGCCTCTTGAAAGGAACGTGGGACCGAGGCAGAATATGATTGCCTAACACTTGGACACCAATTATCATGCAAGATCACAATAGGCAATAGGTGGGTGAACGGAAGCAAGGCCACTACATTAGTAAGAGTCATGGGGAAAGCATAGGTGAATGACCAGGCAACAAGTCAAATGCAATGAATGAATTAAGGCATGAGGATATGGTGATAACCAGGACTGATCCACCAGCCCCCAGTACAGGTACGGGGATAGGCACAGTTGGATCACAAGCAAGTAAGGGAAATGGAAAGTACAAGGATAAAGGTGGTACCATCATGATCAAACGAGCCTTACCAGTAAATAATGACGGAAGCACTCACCACCATGGGAAAATCATGGTTGGAAGTACAGGCTCGCAGTGGGGGAAACACCATAAGAAGAGGAATAATAGGAGTAGAAGCAAACAAAAGGAGTGCAACAGTAAGGGTTATTATAGTTTCAAGGGAAGAAAGAGTAAGGCAACTTGTGAAGTGAGGTACATGCCGAGTATCCAAAGCAGAATCTATGATAGGAAAAAAAGGATGGTGTGACTGAAGCATACGCATAAGAAGAGGATCTCCCTTGGGAAGGAATTCCTGGAAATTTCACGGTGGTTAACAAGAATGGAGCAGGAAGCGAAAGATGCGAAGGGCACATTCCATACTCTGGTTGCGTTGAACGGGAAGGCAACAATTACGCGGTGGGAATAGGAATTAAAGGACAAGCGCAAAGGCAAAGAGTGGGACAACATGGTGCAGGAAGTGAACTGGGTGACTGATCTGGGGGATATACAACCCAGGGAAACCCTCTACCACAAAACGATAGAGATGGCCTGGCTAACCAAGATGTTGATCGGGAAAGTGAATTCAGAAAAGGAGGAATCCAGACAGGAGGATAACCGAGAAAACAAGACAATGTTGGACGAGATCCTGTGTGGCCTCAGCAGTCTGGAAATATTCATCAAACTGTTAGTAGAGGTAGAGAAGGGACACAAATTCAAGATGGAGAAATTGGTGGCTTATTTCCACATTTACCTACGCTATGTTCATCACATGGAAATCACTCCTACAGATGGACAAGGTGCACCAGCCCAAATCAGGAAGACCCACACGGTCTCCCCGAAGGAAGATAATAAGAGATAGGCAGATGGAGGGAAGGAGCACCCCCAGGTGCTGTAACGCCTCTTAGTTTTGGATTTTTGAATTTTGTTAGTCTAATGGTAGTTATGCCCAGGCAATGGAAGGTTAGTTCAGACCTGTTACAAACTCTAGTTTAGGGTGAAAGTTTTAGTTTTTTCTTTATGTTTGTGTATTTCAAACTGGGTATGGAAGGTCTGGTCTGGTTTCCCCTTGTGGCAGACCATAACCATCCACCGCAACTATCAAATCTAGCAGCTGGGACCCCCTGGTTTGGTTTCCTTATAGGCAGACCAAGATCCCCACTTTTTGTATCATAATACTTACAAGTAATATAGATTCCTACACTCATTTATAAAAAAGAATGGTTTCAACATCTTATTTCTCTTTCCGATGAAAAAGATCAACCAATATTTAATCAATCTGAATCATGCATTGATACTCATTTAAATGTTGATTTAGATTTACATGAAAATCCCTAGGATTTAGAAGTTATAGATGAACATCATTATTTGAAAAATGTATTCACTTTGATAGATGTGAATAAGGAGGGACATGACATTTCAGAAGATGTAAACGTGACCTTTGATAGTTTTTATCTGTTGGAATCTTCTTTAAGTGGAGAAGAAAGTTTGAGTAGAGATGAATAAAGTCGTTACACTTTAGAAAATCCTACAATTGCCTCCGGAATGAAAGATATTGAATTTAAAATTTCTGTTCATAAGATAGGACAATCTTCTCATAGTTTGATTGAAGAGATTCAAGACCAACTTCTGGGAGACTCCATCATTAAATGTGTTAGAACCCTATGTTTCATAGGATCATATGGTGATTTAGATTTTCATTGATTGTACGTGGTAAATGATATTCCCTTTTGCAAATAATTTCCCAAAGAAAAGAGAAAGAGGAAAATCAGCAGGGTCTGCACAGTCAAAATACCTCTTGATTGGTTAAAATTGATCATTTCTAGCTTAGGGAAAATACCTTGGTGAAAAAAGGGAAAAAATGCAAGCCTGGCGCTACCCATTACATATTTTTTATCCTAAGTTTCTAGCAGACACGACACTTTGTCGTGTAGTGTTAAAACCCACTCAGATCTTATCGACGACACCCATCACGCTCAGATTGATGACCGATAGTGTTTTTAGGACCCCCTCAACCTTTCTTCCTTTAACAGTGGGGGGGGGGGGTCCAGGAAAAGTGGTTTTCCTAGTGTGGGCCCCATGTAATGTGTCAGCCTCACATCTTACCAGACCCCCTCTGCTCAATTCCACTTACCACCTACCCCCCCCTCTGGGAACTTGCCTAACCGCTCATCCAATACCACCACTCTCTCTACTCAACACCTGTCCTCCACTCACACTACTGCACACCATTCCCACCTGCTCATTCTTCTCTCCTCCATGCTCTCGTCTCCTCTCACCACACACCACCCGTCACCTCCCGCTTACATGTCACCTCCACTCATGCTCCCATTCATCCTCCAGCCTCCAGCCTTTCACCTCCCCACATCCGATTCTCCTCTCGCTACCTGACACTTGTCCCTTCAATTCTGTTACCTTCCACCTTTCCGCCCACACTTCCCATCTCCCTACTGGATACTCATCTCCATGTCATCATATATGTAACCATTGTCGTCCTCCCAAAACTATTTTTTACTAGTCATCTTCAGAGGATATCTCCAGGATTACCAAGGTGAATTTAGAGAAACCAAAAGAGGTTTTTTCTCAACACAAACCAGGAAAAATAACTTCATTCAATTTTTCTACAGGTGTCATGGATTGGGAGAATCAAGAGAATATTTGGGGCCTATTTTCAGGATTTATTTGCTGCCTGTTTTACACATATTTTTCAAATGAAGATCTCAGACAGACAGAGAGGCATTTCATAAAACCAAGAGAGGTTTTTACTCAGAACAAGTTTATGTACAAAAACCTCCCCCGGATTTTACACAACTATCTCATATTGAGATATTCAAATACCCCTTTGGACCCCATTTTGTAGAATTGCGGGGGCAAAGAGTCAAAAGGAAAGATGGAAAAGAGATCAGATTCAAAGACACAGATCACCCACAGATCCCATCAAAATAATGCCATACCTATGAATGAATCTCAACAAACCTCCATGATTGTAATAGTTAGTTTATATTTTCGTAAATTTAATCCTGCTCATTAATGACAGGATCATTGTAAATAATTTATAAATACTTCTAATTTCAAAGTATTAAGGGTTGGTCAGTTGGGACATGTCAGTATGATAGGATCCATATTGTAAAACAGTCCACAGAGACCATTTGATTCAGTTTTCCAGTAATACAGTGTGACCATTGCATGATTCTTGTGACAGATTAAATTGGTGAAGTGTATCTTTTCGTTGTAAATTTGTTCTTTCTATTATCACAATTACTTCCTACCTTTTGAATTGTTCTGAGAAGATTAGGAGCAGAATTTGTTTTAATGAACAGTCTGTCTCTGGCTTTGAATAATTTCTGTGTTTTCCACTGAAGATTGAATTCATAATTCTTAATTGCTCTATTTTTTATTGGATTGCTAGACCTTTTCATCTTTTCCATACATTTAATTTTTGAGGATCCAATGAATTTTCCTACCCTACCCTACACTATTAGCCTGTCAGACCTGGTTTTTTATCATCTCTGAACTGTGTCTCCATTTTTCCAATGTCCCATTTTCCCCTATTCCAACTAAACAATCCAAAAACCAAACTTTGTGCTATCATAGCTAGCCTAAAATTCCCAACAAGAAAAGCTATTTCATACAGAGACATATCTCTCCGAGTCTTGGAGGGATAGATCCTTGAATCCAAAGTGGTTTTGTAGTTAGCTCTGCCCATTTCTTCTTCATCCTGAGAAATTACAGAGTGCTAACATAGTGGCGACCATATTAGGGAACTTTCCTCGGAAAAGCATATCAAGTTCCAGATCTTATTACTGATGGTGGACAATGATCAGACACAAGAAGGCTAAATCATCCACCTGGCGACTCCATATCAACTTTAGATCAGTTCCAATTCATAGATTCCACTGGAGGAAGAACCTAAAATGTGACAAGACAATACGAAAAGATCAAGTATGCAAGTTGGAATTATACCCAAGACATAGTTGGTTTTATTTTTAATTATTTCTTCCCTTTTTGTGAATCTATCCAAGATCATATTGTTGAAACTCATGTTGATCAAATTCAACCTGAGGACCCTCAAGAGATCAAGTCAAGTTTTACAATCTCTGTACATACTCCTACACCTGTATATATTCCAAATAGATACAAGCCTCTTGTCTTACCTCCTATACTCCATGATTTCCCTGCCAATTATTACAAACATCTTCCCAGGTTTGATGGAGAATATGGTAACATCACATCTGAAAAACATATCCAAGGTTTTGAAAATTATCTTGACCTTTTTGAGGTTGAGGAAGATGATGTCTGCATTAGGATTTTTTCTTTATCTTTGCAAGGTAGAGCTAAGGAATGGTTCAAAAGTTTGTCAGCTGCAAGCATTCCCAATCTTCAGCAGTTTGTAAAAATATTCCTTAATAAATGGGAGATCAAGAGAAATCTTTTCCTCATTCTAGAAGAGTATGATCATTTGAAAAGACAACCAGGAGAAACAGTGCAACAATTTTCAGCTAAATTCAACCAAGTTTACAATTCAATGCATGATGAGATAAAGCCTCCTCCTGGTTTAACTCTTTTACACTACCCAGATGCCTTTGATCCAGAGATGGCATTTCAATTGAGGGAAAGGAATACTACAACACTCAAGGAGATGCAGGACAGTGCAAGTAGTGTGGAAGCTAATTTGTTGATCAAAAGGTCGAATATCAAGGAAGAATAAAGAAAGAACAAAGAAAAGGAGAAACTGACATCCTCAGGGGTGAAGCTAGACATTCTGGCAAGTACCATGGAAGAGATGTTGCACAGGATTATCATAAGAGAAAAACTTGTTGTTCAAAGGCATCATGTTCTATTGATTACAAAGAAAGAAAGGGTCACTGTTACCAAACACTTTGCAGCTCACCCTTGGTATCATGAATTGGAAAATGATCATTTCATGTATTCAATTCACAACATAGTCAAAGATGAAACTCCAACTCAACTTGTAGAAGAGCCATCACCTGATCTGATGTGCATATTTGATGACTATTCTTACCTGGATAATCTACCCAAGTATGATCAATATGATGATGATCACATTAATGTAAACTCTTCAAAACAATCAACAACATACTTTTGGCAGGAAGAAGATCAGTTGCAACTCAAATATGATAGTCAGTTTGTGCATAGCAATTATGACAACAATGAGAAAAATGTAGAAAATATCAGAGTAAGTGGAAAAAATTTACCCTTATGTTTTTCTTCATTTCAATTTTTGAGAGAAAATTATAAACAAGTTGTGAATAGTGAAGATGGAGAATGTTTTGATCAATCAGTTGAAGATGTCATTGATTATATGGAAGTTGTTCTAAACCCATAATTGCAGCCCTTGAGCTACATTGATTTTCAAATTCCAGATGAAAGCTTAGAGCCCAAGAAAGAATATGAATTAATCCAAAATAACTCTGTACCATTAAGATTTAATTCATTTCAGTTTTTGAATAAGAATATTGAGTATGTGCTAAAGGATAAACACATAGAAGATAAAGAAATTTCATTGGAATCAATGCAACAAACATCTCAGTTTGTACAAGACCCAATAGCTGATGTGTTGGATAATCTGTGTAGACAAAGTCATGTTTCATTTGTCAACTATGAGCTTAAAAGCAGCTATGATCAAGACACGATTAGGCAATCGGTTGCATGGCTTGGTTTAGCAGGAGCCTCTTTTCAAAGTGCATCATAAAATCTGTAGTCAAATCAAAATTCGCATAATGGTATAGATGACATATGTGAAATACCCAATAATGACCTTGAGCCTGCTGAATATTCTGAACACCAAGAAATAGGTCATGTTTATCATGACCCTATAGCTATCTATATGGAGGAGCTCTCCTTTTTAGAATGTAAATTGATACCTGGAGCCTCTTTGATTTTCCACACTTCCAAAGCTTTAGGTTACGAAGATCAGGTTGGAAATCAATTCATCATACCTTTGCAAGCTCTAGTTCTGATGCTAGTTAAAAATAGTGAAAGAGCAGAGTTATTAGATCAACTGTTGGATTGGCTTCATTGGCATTTTTCCATTACCTAATTGAGCGGTAATTTCAACAGATTAGTGTAGGTAGGTGTGCAAATAAGCTTACTGGGAAAACATTTGTTTTCATTACAGTTTAGTTTCGCTTTCAGAGTTTCATTTTCAGATTGGTTTAAATTTTCAGTTTCAAAGTACAGTTCAGGTTTAGTACACAGATCATATTTCTGTTTGAAGTTCAGCCACAGAGGTTTTTAGACATAACAGGTTGCATATTTCGAGATTAACTTGATGGATCAGGCTACTTATCCTACGGTGTTCTTGGCACCTCACAAGGAGAGAAACATCCCCAAGTGGAGCCATTGTTAGAACCCTATGTTTCATAGGATTAGATGGTGATTGGGATTTATTCCTTCAATTATTGTATGTGGTAAATGATATTCCCTTCTGCAAATAATTTCCCAAAGAAAAGAGAAAGAGGAAAATCAGCAGTGTTTGCACAGTGAAAATACCTCTTGATTGGTTAAAATTGATCATTTCTATCTTAGGGAAAACCTTGGTGAAAAAAGGGAAAAAATGCAAGCCTGACGCTACCCATTACATATTTTTTATCCTAAGTTTCTGGCAGACATGACACTTTGTCGTGTAGTGTTAAATCCCACTCAGATCTTATCAACGACACCCATCGTGCTCAGATCGACGACCGACGGTGTTTTCCGAACCCCCCGACCTTTCTGCCTTTAACGGTGGGGTGGGTGGGTCCGAGAAAAGTGGTTTTCCCAGTGAGGGCCCCGCGCATCGTGTCAACCTCACATCTTACCAGACCTCCTCCACTCAATTCCACTTACCACCTATCCCCCCCTCCGGGAACCCACCTAACCGCTCATCCAATACCACCACTCTCCCTACTCAACACCTGTCCTCCACTCACACTACCACACACCATTCTCACCTGCTCATTCTTCTCTTCTCTATGCTCCTGTCTCCTCTCACAACATGCCACCCATCACCTCCTGCTTACATGTCACCTCCACTCATGCTCCTATTCATCCTCTAGCCTCCAACCTGTCACCTCCCCACATATGATTCTCCTCTCGCTACCTGACACTTGTCCCTTTAATTCCATTACCATCCACCTTTTTGCCCACACTATCCATCTCCTTATTGGATACTCATCCCCATGTCATCATATACTTAACCACTGTCCTCCTCCTAAAATTGTTTTTTACCAGTCATATTCCAAGGAGATTTCTAGGATTACCAAGGCAAATTTAGAGAAACCAAAAGAGGTTTTTTCTCAACACGAAATAAGTCAAAATAATCCGTTTCAGTTTTTCTACAGGTGTCACAGATTGGGAGAATCGAGAGCAAATTTGGGGCCTATTTTCAGTATTTATTCGCTGCCTGTTTTATACATATTTTTCAAAATATCTCGAACAAACAAAGATGCATTTCATAAAAACGAGAGAGGTTTTTACTTAGAACAAGTTTATATACAAAAACCTCCCCCTGATTTTACACAAATCTCATATTGAGAGATTCAAATACCTCTTTGGACCCCATTTTGTAGAATTTTGGGGGCAAAGAGTCAAAAGGACAGATGGAAAAGAGATCGGATTCAAAGACACAGATCACCCACAAATCCCATCAAAATAGTGCCAGACCTATAAATGAATCTCAACAAACCTCCATGATTGTAATATTTAGTTTATATTTTCCTAAATTTAATCCTGCTCATTAATGACAGGATCATTGTAAATAATTTATAAATACTTCTAATTTTGAAATATTAAGGGTTGGTTAGTTAGGACCTGTCAATAGGATAGGATCCATATTGTAAAAAAATCCACAGATACCATTTGATTCAGATTTCCAGTAATACAGTGTGACCATTGCAGGATTCTTGTGACAGATTAAATTGGTGAAGTGTATCTTTTCGCTAAATTTGTTCTTTCTGTTATCACAATTACTTCCTACCTTCTGAATTGTTCTGAGAAGATTAGGAGCAGAATTTGTTTTAATGAACACTCTATCTATGACTTGTAATAATTTCTGTGTTTTCCACTGAATATTGAATTCAAAATTCTTAATTGCTCTGTTTTTTATTGGATTGCTAGACCTTTTCATCTTTTCCATACATTTAATTTTTGAGGATCCAATGAATTTGCCTACCCCGCCCTGCAATATTATCCCGTTAGACCTAGTTTTTTATCATCTCTTAATTGTGACTCCATTTTCCCAATGGCCTAGTTTCCCCTGTTCCAACCAAACAATCCAAAAACCAAACCCTATGCTATCATATCTAGCCTAAAATTCCCAACAAACAAAGCTAAATCATACAGAGAGATCCCTCTCTGAGTCTTGGAGGGATAGATCCTTGACTCCAAAGTGGTTTTGTAGTTACCTTTGCCCATTTCTTCTTCACCCTCAGAAATTAGAGAGAGCTAACAAAATGTTCTACTGATTCTCCATCAAAATTAATTCTTGAATATTCTCATTTTGAAAATTCTTGTGATTTGCTCTCACCTTTACCTCTTTACAATGAACATAATCATGTTTTGGATAACATTTTATACTCAGATATTTCAATAGAGCATACCATGGATATTGATTAGTTAATTCTATGGGAAGAAGCAATTGCACAATGTTCAAAATTGAAATCAAACATGAATATCCTAGTAGAATAAAAGTTTACGTTCAAAAGGGTTGCTTTTTCAAGAGACACTTTTCATTTTCTTTCTTCTTCCACTTATTATTCTTTGTACCTTGATATGTTCGATGCTTGTACTTCTCAGGTAATCATTTCAGATTCCTTGGAATTTCATTCTGCATGGCTAGATTCTAATAAGGTGCAAGATGGAAATAACATACATATAGGAGATGAGAAGAATGAAATCTCTTCCCATGAATCTTTTGGTTTTATGCCTTATAAATCATCTACATGGGAAGACTGAATTGATGTAGAAAACATATTTCACAAATTGTCATCTATTGATTCAAATACATTTACGATCAGTGGAAAGTCTTGTAATAAATTAGGTGAGAATGAAAGCTTTAATGAAACAAATGATGTGAATGACGACCACCCTATTAATAACAATTTGTCTTATACAATGAGGGATGATATCTTAGTGATGACTCATTTAAAGTTGGTTATTTGAAATATGAATTTAGGGAGATTTGTCAAGAAAATGAGACACTTCGGTTTCAACCGATGGTTATATCAGGTTCTCATGATCTTTCTACAATCTCTGAAATAAATCATGCTAAGATTCTTCTACAAGATATTCTCCACAACAAATTTTCACATGATCCTCACTCATATGTAGATTCCTTCCAATATTTCTACATTACTCATTGTATATATCATGATGAAATATACAATTGGCTAGAGGAATCTTTTTGTGCAAGATTTCTTGTAAATAATAATGTTTTTGTCTTGCACATGTTAGATACAGGTCTAGATATTTTAAAATTTTCTTCATGTATTTTATTATTAATCCAATTTCTATTACTAATTTGTGATGTACATAAGATTGCATGCTTGAAGTTACATGAATGGCTTCATTGGCAGTTTGATTTCACATAGTTTTGAATAACCAATGTAGTTTATAATAGGTTTAAAAGTAGATTAATTAGTTTACTTATTTCACAAGTAGATCACATTTATTTTGCTTGCTTAAATAATGCAGTTATGAAGTGATACACCAATGTCAAGTTGAAGACAAGCCATCATTAGGATGCATTCAAGGAAGTTTACTTTACCTTTATTCTCTCCTAGTTGTTTATCATCTTGCTCATGATTACATCCATTAAACATTCATTTTCAAGTCCTATATTTAACTTCTAATTATCAGTTAATAATTGTAATGACTTAGTTGTGAAATGCTTTAGTGCGATTAGTTTCCTAACATTATAAGCAAGAATATTTTAAAAAGAGAAAAAAGAGAAAAAAATTGATTTTTGGTTAAACATCACTTTTATACTTTTTTTTAATTTATTTTGATATGTAACTTAATTAATGTAGCTCTCATGTTTTGAAATTGATGTCATAATTGTGCATTTGGTTTAAGATTTTCATTTTTTCTATTTTAGAATTCTTTATGTTATTTTATTTTAATAAGCTAATTAGCTAAACATAAAATTTATATCTATCATAGTCACAATTTAAATGAAAGAACACATTTTTACATGCAAAACATTGGAATGATCTAATAGGGACAAGAGTTTAAATTTACAATTCAACATATCCCTCTGAATATAGTTTCCCCTTTCTATTTTTGACTTGTGATATGTTAAGATATCAGTTTACATTTTTTTTCTTGTTGGGATCTTGATATATTCATGACTTATCTTGATTTGACAATTTATTTTAGGTCATTTTGATAATTTTTTGTACTTTTCTATATTTTTGTTTTTATTTTTCCATGTTTTCAAGTTTGTTTAATTGTTATGATTTTTCCATTGTAGATAGGGCATTCACAAGTTTGATTTTGTTTTCTTTAAATTTTGAAATGAGTTACAATCCTAGGCAAATAAATGATAACATTTGATTCATGCTTAAATGTCTGTTTTACAACTAAAATCTTTACACTTAATCATTTGTATAAAGTTCTATGACATATAAGTAAAATTTCTATATTTGTAGTGGAACTCCTTTGTTAACATGAATTCATGTTTATAACACTGGCATGTTTACACTTTAAGTTTTTTATAGGTTTCCTTTTTTTTTTTGTGCCCCATTCACTTCACATTAAAAAACTTATACCTAAAATGATTGGTGAAAGGAAGAGCCTAAGATAAAATTTGGAAGTGATTAGACTGCCAAGAAAGTCTAAGCAACTCTCGTATCACCCCACTTCACTAAACACCTAATTGCACATGCAATACATATATACAAATCACTAAGGGTTCAACATAATAAAAGGGAAGTTGAAAGCACTTTGCAATGTGGGAAGTACAAGTAAACTCGTCGGGGCTATGGATGCTCGTTGGCAGCGGGTCAATACTTGTATGAAACTAAGGCACCTTCGTCGGGGCTATGGACGCTCCTGAGCAACGAATCAATGTCGGGTTAAAGAGAGACGAGGAACACACATAGGCTATTGTTTATGCACCTAAAGTGAAGGCCTAGGTCATGTCTTAAATAAATAATTTGTCAATCCAAAACTAAGGAAAATTAAACTTAGAAATCGGCTTGAAGAGGTAGTTTGTTAGTTACGTGGTGTTTGTGTTCAGTGAGAATATCTTTTAAATTCATAAACATATGGTGACACCCATAATTAAGAGATATATCTTTACAATCATTGATCTTATTTTTAACATGTGGTGTGGATAAGTCTTTTAGTAAATGTTAAACAAAGTGTTTCGCCATTTGTTGAGGCCTCAATAACTCCCCTTAATTTTTACAAAAATAAAGGAGCCCTCATTGAAATTTTGGAAAACACTATTTTCAATTGCATTTGTTTTTGTTTTACTTGATTTGAAAAGATGATTTGATGGTTTCCTTTCTTTAAAGTTTAGTTTTGCTAGTAATAGATTTGATTATCCTTTCTAAATTAAGATGTTTACTAAAATCATTATAACTAAAAAAAATATTTAATGACCAAACTTTTATATGTTAACTTTGAATACATTACTAACATTGTTTATGACAAAGTTCTTGTGAACTAGTTGGTTAAGGTTAGTAGTATTTTTATTAAACATCTCAAATGAAAAGTGTTGGAAAGATATTAACTACTAAAAAATTTCATGGTTACATTAATGATTTTTCATGACAACATCCGATTAAGTTATTTGAAGATTTCATAATGAGGCATCTATTCATTGATACCATTGTACAAACCTCGTGGCTCTTCTTGATTGATTGACCATAATATTGGTTTTGAGTAAAAGATCCCATTTGTAGTTTCAACTGAGATTTCTTTATATTACTCAATAATCATTAAAAGACATATTTAATTCCATTTATATGAATCCATTGTGACAGCATAATTTGATCTTAAAAATAAAAGGGAATCGTATCGATATTCTTTTAGGATGGATATGGAATTTGCAGGGGAATTAGAAAAAAATGTTATGAAATTTGTTTCTCATAAGAAATATCGAGTTTGTATTTTGATATGCAATCATATCAACCAAATTTTAGGTACAACCAAAATAACACGTCACATTTTGTTTTAATAGTTATTCTTCTTGCGTAGGTTTTTTTTAATAGTTTTTTTTGGACATGAATGCCAACAAGGATGCCATGGAAAAATTGTAGTTGCACCAGACAATAAAAAGGAAGATATATCATTCCTCTTAAAGAAAACTACCAGAATTTTGTTGAAGAAGAATACATAGAAGGGAGATAGTCTCATTCAGTTTTTTTTTTCTTTATTTTCATTTTTCTTATATGTTTTTATTTAACTATTGATTTTTTATATGCAGAATAAAAGAAATAATACCGTTGAGTCCATGAAAATCAAGATGGCACGAGATCGTTGAAGGTATGGATCAACGTGCTGACGAGAGTGCAGTTAGATTGCAGTTTACATTTCATATATGTACGAGTTTGTATATTGTGTACTATTTTCATTCATGCAAACTTATGTTCATTTAAAACTCATGGTCAACTATATGTCATGGTTGGTTTGAATTTTTGAATTAGATATTCAATGTGAGCATACATATTTGTGATTCTTAGTAACCGTTTACTAAGTTGAATATTGATATGAATTTGTTTTAATTGTTGTTTTGCTATGTGAACTATTTTCGTAGTTTGACAACTTATTTTTGTCTCATGTTTACTTTTTGTTAATCCTTCATGCTGAGCGTGAGTATGCATATTTGCTTTTTTCTCAGTAACTGTTTACTGAGTTAAGGTTGGAGTGTATTTGTTTTAATTGTTATCAGGTTGTATGAACTATTTCTATAACTTGATAGCTTATCTTTATCTCATGTTCAATATCCGTTAATCCTTCATATTGAACAAGAGTGTACATATTTGTGCTTTTCTTGGTAACTATTCACTGAGTTAAGTGCATTTTCTTTAACTTTTATTAGGTTATATGAACTATTTATATATCCTGGTGGGTTACTCTTATCTCATGTTTAGTTTTTGTTATCCTTCTTGCTCTTAACTGAGATAATATGAACTACTATTATATCCCAATTAGGATAGTATAGCTTTAGAATAGAGATAGATTAGTTCTTTCTTTTTTTGTATGGTAGTTTAGAAGATCTTTAAGGAAAGTCTCCTTTCAAGGAGAAAATCCCCCTTAGTGGCAACCGAGACCACATATCGGTGAGGATTTCCATCTCAAATGAGTATAGGCCTAATTGGGGCCTTGATTAGGAAATTTCTCCATGTTGTCTGCCAATAATTTTTCCAGGCATCAACAAAGCATTAAACAATCATTTTTGAGGTCAAACCTATGTGGAAAATGTCTTTAATGCTTCAATTTTTCTCTACACATCGAGAGCTTTCCATCGACACAAATATTACCTCAATAAGAGTTTGTATGGGGAAGTTATGCCTCGTGCAAGTTGACCTATGCTTTTGAACACCATGACACCGATTGGATCCCACATCAGATCCCATTACTCACACACGTGGAGCTAGGCACATATGGAATTTTAAGAAGATTCTAGAGGGTCAAAAACCCTAAACCTAATTAGGATTTGATTAATAAAAAATACTAACCCTAACCCTAAATGCATATCATTACATGTTAAATATCAGACCACTATGAAAGGAAGGGGTTCGATTCTTGTTGTCTTGATTTAATATTCCATAGTTAAGAAAAGCAAGAGAGTGAGATATTGTGAGAAAAACCTAAGAAATAGAAGACCCTATAGCAGCCATATAGGCCACAATGTATAGGGAAACTCCATAGTGATTTCATCTTTCTTTGTATTTATATTTTACATCTAAGAAGAAAAGAGCAAGGTGTAGCCCTCACTTTTTGGCTAGTTTTTCCCACATTGGGTTTCTCAAGGTTCATCTTGTGTTCATTGTGAGTATGGGGTGGTATTTGTTTTAGCTCCTTTTATTTTATTATCAGCTTATTTCAATAATTTGAGCACTAAGCTTGTAATGTTACATTTTAACCTTAAGTAAACATTGCATAATTAATATTTTGTAGAAACTTGTAACATGTCAAGAAAGGGGTAATATGTCATGTTTTCTTAATTGTCCATATCAATTTCAGTTGGTAGGGGAGGTATGGGGCAGTGGGCACCCCCTTCCTAAAACAAATTTGGTTGCACTGAGAGTGAATTTTAATTTGAAAAATGCTTATCAAGAAAAAAAATAAAAAAATACCATTCATGGTTTTAAATTCCCCCTACACTAGGATTTTTATTCCTCTTATGGTGGGGTTTTTTAAACACTTTAAGGGATATTTTATTCTCTTCATTTCCTTTTTGGAGATTTTAAAATTACAAACAAAATAGTAAAGAGAGTTGAATTTTTATAAAATAAATTTGGTGTTCTTTATAATTTCACCCCACCCTTAGGGGTATTTTTCTTTTTAATTTTCTAAAAAATGGAGAGTATCAAATATTATAAATAAAATAAAATGGTGGGTGATAAGCTATATGTGTGTGTGTGTGTGTGTGTGTGTGTGTATTGGTAAAATCAATTGCATTTAGCATAGACCCATGGGTGGATCAAGAAGCACGATAAATAATGTTACATGTTTTAGTAGATTTTTCGTGATCAAAAGGTTATCATCGATTGGTCGATGTTTATAGGTCTAAACATGTATCTAACTGGGAAATAGATTGGTTAAAGGGTGGTTGTATGGGTTTAGAATGTGGTTTAATATAGTTATAGAAAATTTTCAAGGCACTGCTCCATAAAGTCTATATATTTTTGCAAGGAGAGGATGATAAATTATTATGGGGGTAATCCTCATACAAAAAAAATACATAGTTCAACAGGGATACATAAACTTATTTCTTGTTGAATGAGGCTACAATGGCCAAGTGGTGTTGGTTAAAACTCTGTAAAGTCAAATCTCATCATGAGACATATCCATGGATGATTTTAGGGGCTAATTTTCGCTCATGGGCTAAATTTCAATGGTTTTTCAAAAAACGAGATTCGCTATTTTAAAAATGATTCGCCCAAATTCTATAGGATAAAATTATTTTACCTTAAAAATCGCCAAAATTTTATAAAAACTATATAAAATCCTTAGAAATTTGGATATTTTACAAAAATATCGCCAAACATTTATAGTTGGCATATGAAGGATTGGTAGGATTCGCCAAGGTTTCTACATTTTAAAATAAATTTCCATCCTTAAAATCATCCCTGGACATATCTCTTTGTATGGATCATTTTAGAAAACAAGGTCTTAACTTGGCATAATTTGCAACAAATGGTATGGTTTGGTCCAAGTTGATGCCCTCTATGGCTTATGGCTGGAATATAGTGAAACAACAAATCATTTATTTGTATTTTGTAACTTCTCTACAAATGTACTATATCAAAGGGGATTATAAAGGTGAGGGTCTTAACTTGCAATAATTTGCAACAAATGGTATGGTTTGGTCCAAGTTGATGCCCTGTATGGCTTATGGCTGGAACATAGTGAAACAACAAATCATTTATTTGTATTTTGTAACCTCTCTACAAATGTACTATATCAAAGGGGATTATAAAGGTGAGGGAATTGAATAGATATAACTTTAAATTATGCTCTAAAATTATTCTTTTAGAAAAATAATGCATAGGATATGATACGTATCCCTTTACTTTTTAGCTAGGCCATTTGGATAAGGATTGAATCTATTTTCAATGGAAAAAGTTTTTCCTATTTGTGTTCTATTACAAGATAAATATGTGACTATAGGGGACACTATGAGACTTGAGAATAAGACTTCTCGTGAGATTTCTACATTATCTATATTTTCTACATTGTTTATATTCTATTGCTTTCTTTGATGGGGTTTCCATGGTTTTGTGTTCTATTACAAGATAAATATGTGACTATAGGGGACACTATGAGACTTGAGAATAAGACTTCTCGTGAGATTTCTACATTATCTATATTTTCTACATTGTTTATATTCTATTGCTTTCTTTGATGGGGTTTCCATGGAAAACCATGGTTGAAGTGGGGTGGGTGGAATATTGATATTTCAAATGGAACAAGCCTCCTTGTAGTATGTTCTTATTTATTATATCAACAATAAGATGGAGTTAGAGGTAATTATTTCTATCATGAATATTTCTTTCGAGAGGAGTGGAGGAAATGTTACTTATGGGGATTGAAAACTAATTTGTGGTTGGCTCACTAGTTCCTATCAACATAGAAAACATATAAATAAAGCTTTGAAGGTTGCAATTAAGGAAATCAGTTGTTCATTCTAGGAAACATCCTTCTCACATATATTCATAGAGTAAAATATGGAAATGGATCCTACTGCAAAAGGTACTTTCGGTACTTTCTCTCTTGAGGAGGAAACTCAAATATAAATGAATGATCCCAAGGGAGTAGGGTTATTAACATCCTACCTTGGCTATCACTTTCTTTATTATTGTAGTGGAACTAATTTCCAATCTACTTTTGAATTATACTTCATAAATTTCAATTCATAACTATCATGATTATGACTTGGTCACAATAATTTTTAGAACTTAACTTCTTAGACTACAAAATTTTAACTTCTTAGACTACAAAATTTTGGGTTTAATTAATATTTCCACTCTTGGAGATATTGGTTATAAATGTTTTGATTATCAATTCAAAGTTGGAAATATTGGTTATAAATTTTCTGATTATTAATTCAAAGTTATTGAGTTTTCTCCATTGAATATATTATCTCAACCAGTTGTTGTGATTTTTTCTTGGCATTTGGATAATTTTGTGCTAATATGAGAGAGAGAGAGAGAGAGGGGTTTGGGAAGACCCAAGAACTATGATTCGATTTTTTTGTAGAGGAGGTAGAAACAATCAAGGTAGATGGATGCATTATAAACAGTTTAAAAAAAAAAAGGGTTGTTCCTTATTGGGACTAAGATGAGGCGATTGAACACGATCTTTTCTTGTCATAAGATGAAATCAAGGGGGAAAAGATAGAATCATGGTAAGAGTAAAGCCTAATATTTTAACACTAACATTAAATTCTAGATAAAGAATGAGATTATGAGATATAATGATGGAAAGGGTGGATAATAAGTCACCTATCAGGTTGAACACAAAAAATCATGAGCCCAAATATAAGGGTGGCATAGGTTAATAGGCCCTCTTCAAGATCCAAGTCTCTATTCATTTAAATTGTTAAAAGAAAACCACAATGGGGTAGATGCAACCCATTTATGTCGTAAAATTCTTGCTTTGCATTCGTTAGTTTTTGGTAGAGTTAGAGGAGGATAGAGTGGGGGAAGACTACAAACCTTGCATGTAGAGAAATAAATCCCTCGCATCTAGTGTAAGAAAAAACCTACAATGTGTGTGACATAGTGCAAGGAGAAAATGATTCTGTAGGTGGAGGAGGGCATGATAAATGACATAGTGATGAAAGACTCTCATCAAGATTTTATAGGTAGATTTAGTGGGAATGATTTGTCAAAGAAATCATTGATAGGATGGATACTAGAAAAATGGGGAGATGGATACTCTCTAAATTTCACCTGGACTTGAGAGGATTTATCACCTTTATTTTCAAAAACATTGAGGATAAGGAGAAGAGCATGAATGGAGGTCCCTAAATTTGGGAAGCATTGAGCCTTTCTATTCGAAAATAGGTTCCTATATTTGATCCAATTCAAGAGATAATTTTAAGGCTCTCAATATTGGTTCAACTACATAACCTTCCTATAGATACATGGAATCCATAAATATGGAAATTGATTAAAATCAAGACGAGGATTTTTCTAAGAATCAATGAGAAGAATTTATATGGAGAAAAATACAATGGCAAACATATGTGTGGAAATGAGCCTAGATGATGGGTTTGCAGAAGGTATTTTAGTTAGGGTGGGGTTTTTGAGATTATAAAAATTATTAGACTACATAAATGTTCTTTATTGTTGATTCCTATGTAGATCATATGGTCATTTGAAGTATGTGTGTACTAAGAGGCAAGAGATTCATCATTGGGTAGTAGTATTGGGAATTCAACTTAACAAGGCATTGGTAAGTCTCCCATCCTTATGTCTATCTTAGTGAGATTTTGTTTTTCTACTTCCTCTAGTAAATTTGTTTAGAAAGAACATAATGTTCCGGTTCCTCTTATGGAGTCTCACAACATGAAGGGACTAATCTGGGTTATGTTGAGAAAACAATGAATATAACAATAAAATCTGAAATAACATAGGGGTATTGCAAATAGAACAATAATACATTAAACTTCAAACTCTATTAATGAATGAAATAGTGAAAACACTACAACATGAGAAGCAATACAAACTATTTACAATGGTGGTAGATTATCTTTGATAATATATATTTTGACTATACTCATTCACAAAATGCCCATCGCAAGAAGTTGAAACTACCTTTTAACATAAATTCTAAACCCCTAAGAGCCAAAATCCATAAGATCCAAAATCCTAACCCAATGTAGTTACCGACTTGATGAGAACCATGCCCTCAAAATGAGAACTCTAACCCTAAATACCCATATTTTTTAGTCAAAAACACCAAAATCAACCCTCATAATCACCCTTTTTTTTCCTGAGGTTAGAATTATAACATTTTCCCACCATGGCTTTAAATCCCCATAGAGTTGCAAACAAAAACCTTAAAATCAACCCCTGAATCAAAAAATGGTGGTCTTGACATCACCCTTCTTTTTTCAAGGTCAAAAGTACAACTTGTTTGAAATCATGGCCTTGACAACATGTATCATTCCAAACAAAAACCTTAAAATCAACCCCCGAAACGAACATTGGTGTTAGCAGTAGCACCTGATTTTTTTCAAGGTTAAAATTACAACATGTTTGAAAATGTGGCCTTAACAACTAGTGATGTTGTGAACCGAAACCTCAAAATCACCCTCCAAAACGAAACGTGGTGCTACAAGTAGTACATTCATTTTTTGTTTTGAGTTTAAAATTGCAATGTTTATGAAACNGAGGATAAGGAGAAGAGCATGAATGGAGGTCCCTAAATTTGGGAAGCATTGAGCCTTTCTATTCGAAAATAGGTTCCTATATTTGATCCAATTCAAGAGATAATTTTAAGGCTCTCAATATTGGTTCAACTACATAACCTTCCTATAGATACATGGAATCCATAAATATGGAAATTGATTAAAATCAAGACGAGGATTTTTCTAAGAATCAATGAGAAGAATTTATATGGAGAAAAATACAATGGCAAACATATGTGTGGAAATGAGCCTAGATGATGGGTTTGCAGAAGGTATTTTAGTTAGGGTGGGGTTTTTGAGATTATAAAAATTATTAGACTACATAAATGTTCTTTATTGTTGATTCCTATGTAGATCATATGGTCATTTGAAGTATGTGTGTACTAAGAGGCAAGAGATTCATCATTGGGTAGTAGTATTGGGAATTCAACTTAACAAGGCATTGGTAAGTCTCCCATCCTTATGTCTATCTTAGTGAGATTTTGTTTTTCTACTTCCTCTAGTAAATTTGTTTAGAAAGAACATAATGTTCCGGTTCCTCTTATGGAGTCTCACAACATGAAGGGACTAATCTGGGTTATGTTGAGAAAACAATGAATATAACAATAAAATCTGAAATAACATAGGGGTATTGCAAATAGAACAATAATACATTAAACTTCAAACTCTATTAATGAATGAAATAGTGAAAACACTACAACATGAGAAGCAATACAAACTATTTACAATGGTGGTAGATTATCTTTGATAATATATATTTTGACTATACTCATTCACAAAATGCCCATCGCAAGAAGTTGAAACTACCTTTTAACATAAATTCTAAACCCCTAAGAGCCAAAATCCATAAGATCCAAAATCCTAACCCAATGTAGTTACCGACTTGATGAGAACCATGCCCTCAAAATGAGAACTCTAACCCTAAATACCCATATTTTTTAGTCAAAAACACCAAAATCAACCCTCATAATCACCCTTTTTTTTCCTGAGGTTAGAATTATAACATTTTCCCACCATGGCTTTAAATCCCCATAGAGTTGCAAACAAAAACCTTAAAATCAACCCCTGAATCAAAAAATGGTGGTCTTGACATCACCCTTCTTTTTTCAAGGTCAAAAGTACAACTTGTTTGAAATCATGGCCTTGACAACATGTATCATTCCAAACAAAAACCTTAAAATCAACCCCCGAAACGAACATTGGTGTTAGCAGTAGCACCTGATTTTTTTCAAGGTTAAAATTACAACATGTTTGAAAATGTGGCCTTAACAACTAGTGATGTTGTGAACCGAAACCTCAAAATCACCCTCCAAAACGAAACGTGGTGCTACAAGTAGTACATTCATTTTTTGTTTTGAGTTTAAAATTGCAATGTTTATGAAACTATGGCTTAGAAAACCAACACTATTACAAACAAATAAAAATAAAAGGAAAAAAAACAAATATACAAAGAAAAACCCAAAATCAAGAGGAAAAAACATGTTTTTCTCGAAAAAAATGTATATAAAAATGAACATTTTAAATAAAAAAACATAATAATTATAAAAATAATAAAAAAATCTCAAAAAAAAAAATTTAAACATGTTAATTTTATAAATTAAGAAAACAAAACAAAAATAAATTAAAAAAACTAAATTAGAAATAAATAAATAAATAAAATTCTTTTTTTGGGGGGGAAGGGGAGATGTGCCCTCCCTCCCCTCCCATCGACGCCGTTTGTAGCCCATCGCTTCTTTGGAGCAACGACCCCTTGTGTATTGATAGGAGGGGAGGGGGCTCCTAGTGAAATGGGGGGGAAGGGTGATTCTCGAAATCCCCCCGCCCCCCTCAATTTCACTTTATTCCCATTGAAAATCAAGTGTTTGAGTTTTTTTGGGGTTTATGTTTGTAATTTTTTGTAAAACTATTATTGTTTTTTAGGCCATGGTTTCAAAAACGTTGTCATTCTAAGCCCCCCCACCCCACCCCCCAAAAAATGTGTTACTTGTAGCACCACATTTCAATTTTTGGAGGGTGATGTTGAGGTTTCGGTTCGCAACGTTATCGATTGTTAAGGCTACAGTTTCAAACAACTTGTAATGTTAACCTTGAAAAATAGTGGTTAACCTCTAAAAGAACAAGAACTCTAGAGGATTCTCATTAAGCTGGTAACTATGCTACCTTAGGAGATGAAGTCACAAAATGAATGTAGGCCCTACAAAGTCTAGTTGATACATCAAATTATTAAGCTGGTAAATTTTGCATATGAACTCCATTTGGGGCATGTTTTGGAACCTTACAAAGATCATTTTGATCTTTAGGTGTATGGATAGCCTGGATATGGAAGATTCCCATGTTATGTTAATCATACAAAATGCATGGGAAGTGCCCATAAAATTCACTAGAAGTTCAAAACCTACAAAGTTACAATAAAATTGGTAAGTAGAAAATTTAGGTAGACAACTCTATCCACGCAAATTAGTCACCCCCCCTTTAGAAATAAATAGTCTCCTTTGCATCAATTTCCACCATTAGATGGGGGAACTTTTGTTGAATCTAGTTTCAAGTGAACCACTTACCCTGGTGAAGAAATTGCCTTGCTTCAATTGCTTGATAAATCTATATGTTTTGCTGGTGACTTCCCATGATCTTGGTGTCCACGATTAATCTGATTGTATCTTGATCAATGTTATCAGGGTTGAGTTTTATAGGGACCAAGTTATATACCACCTCTGAGGTGTCTAATAGAGGTGGGAAATATGGACAAACTCCATGTTAAATACAAGGTGTAAGCCAAGGAAAGGTGGAACTCTCAATTCAAAAGAATTCTCAACCACATCCTTGGTGATGGTGTTGTTGTAACCCTTGAGATGTTTTTGGCTACGAAACTATGCCAAGGCAACCATTAAAATGGTTTGTTTATGTTGATTTGTCCTAAAATGGAGTGTTTTTATTTCTTTGTTTAGTCTTGTGTTACTAATCTTTAAATATTTAAAGATTGATATTTGAAGGAAAATTTTGTATGTCTCAGACAATTGAATATTTTAGGGTATGAGAGAAAATGAGAGAAACAAAATCTGAGTGCAAAACAAGGTATCCTTTGATAAGTATTGTTTTACCTTTCAGACAAAAGAAAAATAATAGAATATGTATCTTAACCAGGATATAATTCAAACAGAAAGGAATACTTCATTTCTATTAAAAAAGGAATAATAAAATTTAAGAACGAGTCTTCTTAATACTCACAATATGTTGAAGAAATCTGTACTTTTAAAGGGAACCTTTGCAATTTTTGATGGTAGTTGTTGTACTAAATCATCACAGTCAGGGAAATCAACACATTCAAGAAGAATTTAGGAGTATGAAATTAACATTAAGAAGGAAATCACATAGATTGAAACACGAAAGTTTGAATCTCCAAAATTGAAGAATTTTATTAAAGATTTATGTTCAGGAAAAAATCTCCCTTTACATTGAGTTCTCACAACTATCTATACAAATCAAGTTGTAACCAAAATGGTTATCCAATCCCCTTTTCATGGCTTCTCAAATATATCAGAATCTTTGACTTTTAGAAAATTGGATGGTTGGATAAGACGACTCCTAATTTTCTTCAAATGTTGTGGAGATTCATCATCATCATTTTTTTGGTTGGATGTCCCAAATAAAATCTTCAAAAGTCGTGAAACAAAACAACCGTGAGATCGATCTTAGTAAGCCATCACGACCATTGGTTTTCTTGGTGAGGTTTCATCCCACATTAACTGCAAGGGTCACTTTGCATGGATTTATAAGGTAAAAGTTTTCCCATTTAGTTTGAATATGAGTGAATGAGCTCCAAAACTCTAAACGCTGCGTTACGTTTTAGAAGTGGGGTCTATATTTACCGGGTACCGGGTCGACCTTGTTTGTCCATGTGGTAGCCATTTATTGGTTGTGAAAGTGCTCTATTGGCATGTTGACATTTATACTTCGAGACCCAAGATCGAATCTAGATCATCGATCGGATGTGTACCATTCAGAGTGATAATGGTTTAGGTCCCATTAAGAATCTGACATCAGATATGGACCATCGATCTGAAAGTTGAAAGTAAATGAGGGTCGTCGATTTGATATAATCAAAATAAAAAATTGGCTAAGGCCTCGACAACGTCATGTTGACGTCGGTCTAGAAACATGACAACTTTCTATTGGCCCATCTTGGTGGTGATGTGGCAGAGGGGCATGACACGTGATACCCATTTTTATGTGTTGTCCTATGAATTTGGAAGATTTCACATGTCCATGTGGCGGCTTTTGATTGGCATGGTTCTTGGAATGCTTCGGGATTTGGAATGGATATGGACCATCAATCGAAGGTACACCCATTTGAGCGATCGAGGGTCGGGTTTGAATAGGAATCCGACGAGGGAGACTCTTAACTAGTCCATCGGAGTGAGGTTGATAAGAGATGGAATGATGAATCTAGACAAGGTGTAACACACCCACGACAGGGCATACAAATTTTCTCTTTTCTTAAAGGACAAATTCTCTATTCATGGTTTCTAATTTGGAAAGTCGAGGAACCACTCCGACCTCTTGTTCAAGGATCTCTGATTATGAAGCCAAATGACTCTCTGAGACCTTGATGGTCTCATTCATTAATTAAATGCAGACCCTTTCGACATCTGGGTGTAGGTCTAAGGGTACCCACGACCTTCCCCTTCGTGCCTATGAAATTTCAGAGTCTGGGTGCTAGCTCCTTTTCTGATAAGCCCCTTCCTTGATATGACCTTGGGCGATGGCCTTACGCAACCATGCAATTGAAGGCCTGGCCAAGGGTGGTTTGAAACCAAACTACTTTTCGCCTCATAATTCACCTTTAGCCTCCACATGTCCTTTCTCCAAAACCATGGTCTGGATTGCGGCCCACCATCAAATTTTTAAAGTTCACACACCTTCGGTCCCCGCAATGCAACGGGACCATCGATCTCATCGAGCTTGATGGTGATTATGAACTGACAACTCAGATCCATCCTTTTCGAATCTATGGATCAGATCTAACCTTTCTAAATCAACAACTGTGATTTATTTCGTGATTCAGGTTTCGGGAGTTTCAACTCTCAACCCTCGCTTCCCCCTCAGTAGATAACTTCGGTAATGAAATATCTTCTGACACCAGTCACTACATATGTGCGGCTACGATTTTCCTCGCAATTTTGTACTTTGGGAGTTTCAGTTCTCAAATTATCATTTCTTCCAGAGAGATTTCTCTGAAATGACAGATCGTCTGCCATGTGTCCTCCTTAATCTGTGGTTCTTCTCCCGCTTCAGGACTTTAGCCTCTTCAACTAGATCAAAGGTCCTTCAAATCCCTCTTTGATCAATGATTGAGAACTTTTCTGGGTCTTCATAACTTTTCCTCCTCTCTTTTCTTCCGGAGTTATATATTTGAAACCGCGTGTCCATCTTCACATTGACGACTCTCGTCGCTTTGGATTTCCGAACTTTGAAAATATCAAATCTCAACTCTCGCTTTTCCCCAATGGATTTTATCCAGAATTAATAGTCCACTGATGCATGTCCCTCTCGGATCAACGACTGCGATCCCTTCGGGTCTTCAGACTTCAGATTTCTCAGTCCTGAAATTTCACTCCCCCTCGACATATGCAGATTACTGCCACGTTTCCTCTTGAATTAGATGGTTGATAGTTACTTCAGGTCTTTACCCGAAATCCATAGATTTATACCACGTCCCCCTTAATTTGGTGGCTATGAATTACTTTGGGACTTTACCTAGAGTCTATAGATTTACGCCACGACTCTTCTGGATCTGACAGTCCAGATTCACTTCGGGTCTTCGAGCTTCGACAATCTTAATTATCAACCGAAACCCTGGTGCGATTCTCCCGGAGCTCACAATCTATTAATGCACGTCCTCTTTAAATCAACAACACTTGTCTACTTCAGGACTTCGGCCTTCAGAGATCTCAGATCTCAGTTTTCCTCACTCTCTGTTCCTCCCAGAATGGTTTTACCAGGAGTCCGCGATATGATGACATGTGTCCTCCCACATATCAACGAATCCCGATTGCTTAGATTGTTCGGGCTTCGACGAGTTCAAACTCTTGTCCTTTGCGTTCTCCCAGAGTGCTTCCACCCAGAGTTCACGATCTGTCGCCACGTGCCTTTCTGAATATATAGTCCAGATTCTCTTTGGATTTCGGGGCTTTGAGAGTTTGTCTTACTCCTCACTTGGAAACCTCCGAAGTATTTTTCCTCGAAGTCTCCGATCTATCGACACGTATCCCCTGCCGGCCAACAGACATGATCTACTTCGACTCTTCGGATTTCAGGAGTTTCAAGCTTCTATGCACTCGTTTCCTTCTGAAGTGAGTTTACCCAAAATACACGATCTCCTCACACGTATCCCCCTGGTGATCAACGAACATGATTTACTTTGGTTGTGTGTCCTCCTCCTTGTCCACAAACCTCCAAAGTTGCATAACTTACGCCACCTATCCTCCTTGATGATGGACGGTCCCAAATTACTTCAGGACTTCGGTACCTTGAAAAGTCCACTCTTCTGTGCACACAAGGGTTAAGTCTCGTGCACTTACTTGGGGCTTAGACAAGTTTGAACTCTTCTCCTTTTCATTCTCCCAGAGTGCTTCCACCCGGAGTTCACGATCTGTCACCACGCGCGCTTTTGGATCTACGGTCCAGATTCTCTTCGACTTTCGGGGCTTCAGGATTTTGTCTCACTCGACACTTTGAAACCTCCGAAGTAGTTTTCCCTGAAGTAACTGATCTATAGACATGTATCCCTTGCCGGTCAACGGACAGGATCTACTTCGACTCTTCAACTTTCGAGAGTTTCAAGCTTCTACACACTCGTTTCCTTCCGAAGTGTATTTACCTGAAATATACGATCTCCTAACACATATCACCCTGGCGATTAACGACCAGGATTTACTTCGGCTATTTGTCCTCCTCCTTTTCCAAAAACCTACAAAGTTGTGGATCTTACACCACCTGTCCTCCTTGACGATGGACGGTCCCAAATTACTTCGAGACTTTGGGACCTTGACAAGTCCACTCTCCTGCGCACACAAGTGTTAAGTCTCGTGCACTTACTTCTAGATCCAATGGTTACTGGTCCTTCGTGCTTAGATCCAACAGATGGGATCTGTTCCTTTCCTCTGCACTTCCTTTGTTCAATGGAAACTGATCTAATGGTCCATGCTCCTCTCCATAACCGATCCGACAGCTGTTGTCGCTCCTCCTCCTCATCTTTCAACTTCCTCTAGCTTAGAGGATTTTCTAAGTATTGAAAGGCCTCGGCCTTTGTTACTCCTACGAGTCCGTCTCTTGGACCTTGTCTGCACCTCTAAAAAATTATTATCTATTCTGAGCTTGATATTCTTGAAGATCTCGATTTCCCACGCACTCCTTGCGTTTCATGGATCTCGTCAAACTTAGATCGAAGGTCCACGACGATCGATGGTTCACGGTAATTGCGGGGCCCCAACATGGGTTCTCTTTGTCAGAGAGCTCAACATCCGCAGTATGGAAAGTGCTCGCTCGACTCTGGTCTAATCCTATTCGTTGATCTTCCATCCCAAATGACATCAACGACATGTGTTGATTGCGAGCCATGAATTAACAGGTCCGCTAAATTCACCTTCGCACTTTGCAATGATTCCCAACCGTCGATTAAATTGAATGGCTGGTGATTAATTTGGTAACTCCAGTGAGTATTTGAGTCGATCTGATGACTGGGATGGCCTCTCCTCCCGTTAAATGGCTCACATCCATTTCTTCTATCATATTCTTAAGTCATGGGTAGTTCTGGTAACTTGACTATCGTCTACCTCCTAAATCCGACGGTCGGGACGGTTCCCAGGCATCCTCAGATCTAAGGTTCAGATTGAACTTCGGGACTTCGAGACTTTGGGGATTTTACCTCCCTTATGATGATCTCGCTTAGTTCTCCGAACTCGAAAAGTTCGAGTGACTCCAAGGGTTAACTCCCACACTCTTTCCCATATCCAATGGTCACAACAAACTGTGGCTTATTCTAAACAGATTTCGTCTGTTCGTCTTCCAAACAAGGGAACCTTCCCTTTCGATACTTCAGCCTCACTACTCTTCATGATCTTTGTTAGCTCTGAAGGGATTAAGATACTTTCACTCTTTCTCTTGAACTTAACGCTCAAAATAATCCTTCTGCGCACCCCTTACACTCATTCCTCAACTCTAGAACTTGAGTGTTTCTCGGTCTCTACCTGCCTTGCAGAGAGCCTGTGCATATGTGCATTATCTCTCCTGAGATTTAATAGAGTCCCTCCTCCAAGGGACTCAGAACGACTAGGAGTGTCCACATGCATATGTGAAATTATGCTCAAGGTCGATGAACTCACAGTTTGTGGATCTAGATTAAGCCACCACAGGGCACAAGCATTTACGAATACAAAACATGTCCAATCCATACTTTCTTAAATACACAATTTAAATAGGAATAAATAGATATAGTATAACCATTAAGAAAACATACACATACCTGGGTCCTTCACAGTATATCCCATTTCATTACATAATTACAGCTTAATTTCACAGGGTATGAGAATAATTATCTATTACAAGTTGCATCCAACCAACTGACTGTGGGTGTGCACCTTTCCACCCAACCATAGGCTCAAAGGAATTGATTCTTAGCACTCTGGCCACCCTCGTTCCAAGCCATGATATCACTAGGGAATTTACTCCATCTCTCAGAAAAACTCTCTCTGTCACAACGACCTTGTGAGCTTTATTAGATGTTTCCTCAGCATCAATCTCACGTTCAGGTCCTTCAGGCTGTGTTCTCGGCACTTCCTTTGGGTTCACACATCTCCCTTATGAGCTCGTGCTCTCCTCCTGTGTCTCCTCTCTTGTTGTGTCTCTGTATGTATCTTACCTTCCCTCCTCTGGAAGGTTTTTCGACCTGTCCTGTTCCTCTTGTCAGAAGGAAGCTCGGGTTTGTAGGTCTTTGTGGTACTTCGAGCTGACATCCTACAGCTAGACCATGTTTCCATTCATGGGGGTGGTTGATGATTCAACCACTGATCCTTTCTTCATTAACTAATTTCTTTCCTCTAGAGATATCATGGCTCGTACTTCAAGGCTTCATCCCCCAACAATCAATTATGGGCAGTTTAACAATAATACATTGACATTGTCCACATGCCTTAGCATGGTGATCCTATTTTATGATTAATTACAAGCTGGGGGAAACATGGGTGTTACAATTCCCTCCCCCTTAAAGGAGCACCGTCCTCGATGTTCTTTCTCAAAAACACCTATCATGCCTTTCTCATTCAGCTGTTTCAGAACTATTGATCCTTATTCCTTGGTAAGGTCCTTTTTCAAACCCTTAATATTGGTCACCTGCTTTCAATAATTATTGGACAACAAGCACTTTAATCATAATCTTATGTGAAATAATTGCATAAAAATTTATAGGAAAATTTCATAATCTTAGCACAATAATTATCTGTGCAGTTCGTGGATTTGTATCCACATAGTTGTTTTGTTATCTAGGCTCATTGTTTTTCCTTGACATACCCATTAGGTGCATGATCCAAATCAATAGTTTACAAGAACTATTAAGGTCTCCTCTTCCTTGTGGTCACTCACCTTCTAGACCCAGGCTCAGACATCCCCTTCTCTGCTATACAGTCCCTTGGATGGTCCATCTTGCCTTGCCAAGGTTTTCTCGCACAGGAAGAACTACCCATCGTGTGCATGATCCGAATCAATATTTTACAAGAAATATTAATGTCTCTTCTTCCTTGCAGTAACACACCTTCCAGGCCCAGGATCAAGCATCCCCTTCTCTACTATACAGTCCCTCGGCTGATCCATCTTGCCTTGCCAAGGTTTTCTCACATAAAAAGATTTCCAGAGACTCTGTCAAGTCTTACAATCGAGGCGTCCCTCATAATTTCTATGCTGAGGCGTCCCTCTAGCTTGTGTTACCAAAACACAACATATTCTAGGCGATCATGGCTTACCAAGGGGTTCTCATGGCTCAACAGTAGCCATTTTTCATGCTTTTACAACTTGAAAGCCTTTCGGCTCAGCTAAAGTTAGGGACGAAGGTTACTCTCCTTCTCCTGGCAAATAAATAGTTAGGGACGAAGGTTACTCTCCTTCTCCCGAATCAATCATAGATAGGTACAAAGGTTACTCTCCTTCTCCTGAGTCAGTCTCTATTTCATACGATCGGATTATACTCTTTCTCACAGTTCTCCCTCGAACTCGAGAGCTCACTCTCTCGTCTTTACACTCTTTGTAGATCTTTCCCTTTCACTTGTATCATAGGTATACATAAATTCATGAGGGATCATAAATTTTTAAATTCAAAAAATTTCTTGTAAATATTTCATCCGCAGATTTCCAAATTCCACATTCTGTTCTCATATTTGTTTCACATAGGAACCTGATTCATAATTATGGGACTTTCCTTCCCATAATGGTTTGGTTCAACAAGCAATTGGCCTTCCTCATGGGCTTACAACACTGCCATATCCAAGACCCCTTTACTTCCTGCACTTTCAACATTCCTTGCAATTTGGCTCCGTAGGAAATTGGTCTTCCTTATGGGCTTACAATACTACCATATCCAAGACCCATTTCCTCCTACAATTTCAACATTCCTCAGCCAAACAAATTGTTAGTTTCCATGCATCCATGTATATATATATATATTCAAAACCATGCATACTAACAATTCATCACATCTATATAAACATGAAAATGGAGTCCCATTCCTTGCCTATGCCTCATTTCAATATACCAAACCTTTCAAAACGTAATTCATCATTTCAAAGGCTTTAACAAATGTGGCAATATTCATGGCCACATTCATACCCAACGCACTCTTTCATTGATTTCAAGTTTGTCACACTTTATGACAGGTTCTTTGCCATGGTGCGTTGGAGCTTAGCCAAGATTTTCACCATATGGTTTATTTATTCTCATTCATTGTTGCAGCATGACTATGCTTGTGGCTACAAGATGATCATGATCCCAAATCAGTACATATGACACTACAAGTTTCACATGAATGCCTTTAATCATTCCTCCTTCATTAATAACCAGGGTGTCAACACTCATGGCAACCCAAATTTGGTTTTCTCTAACACCTATACAATGTAAGTAGAAATGTTGGAAGGTACTCCTTCCTCAATGGGAAATCCATTGTCTTTCCTTTATGTAAACATGCATTTCCTTGAAGAAATTCCATGCAACATGCTATCTATGACCACTTTTGTTTCCAATCGTTCCTTGATTGCTCCATGTATTCATGACATATCAGTTCATGAATTCTTCCAAGGATTACAATTAGTCTTTACTACCATAGGTTCACACCTCCATCATTCAAGTTCTCCTTCCTGAATCATACCCTACTTGGGTATCCAAGGCATACAACTACCTTTCAACGTTTCATACATAACATTAAGACCATAAAACATTTCAGAAGGTATTCTTACCCAATCCCTCATACCTTGTGCCACATAGGCACAAACATTTTTATACCTATTTTGGCTGTTAGAACCCCCTTTGATATTATCCCATCAATGGTGCCCCATGGGGAATTTTAGAGTCCCTTCAACAATATTTCAACAAGAACCTTCTCATAGTCATCCTATGATTGAGGTTGTTCATTATTGGCAACTGTCTTTCTCAACAGTTCCAATCTATTTCTTTCTACACATGACATAAATCATAAACATATTAGTCGTCATGAAATTTAAAAATGCAAGTACCATAGAATTTAAATTAATAAAATATTTTCAGACATGTCCTAGCATATCTGTATGCACTTCATCACATTATCCTTAATGTTTTCATGATTGCAACACAATAGTTCTCAATCGTTTCTACAATAATACAACCATCATCACTATGGTGTCAAAACATTTACTTTCATCAACGTACTAGCTTTCTCATCCAAGAGAAAAACATAATACACAACAATAAAAGAATTGAGGGCTCTCCGCTTCTTCAAATTCTTTCTACATCCCCTGGGACTTTTCATCCTAGTTGAGTTATTTCTAAGGCCTCACTGTCTTTTCTCTGTTTTTTCAATTTACTCCTTGTTGGAATCTTCTTGCTCTTTTTTTTAAGCAACCTTGGTTAGGCCTCACCCTAACCCTTTTTGGAATACATCAACATTCTTTAATAGAAAACTTTTTTGTTCATAATGGATCATGAACCTGTGCATCCTGCACATTACCATTCGGTTATCAGAATGGTTAATATTCATTTATTAGTCTTCTATTCATTACATGATGTTTTTCAAAATGTAATCCAATATTATGGTATATATATATAAGCTTGTGGTTCACTGCTTAATTCTTAGCAGTCATTAAGGTTGTGACTTTGTTTTCCTGACAGAGTCTTCACACCGTTCCACGATAGGGAAATCCTTCAACATGCAACTTCCTCATTGCATATCCATCACTATTTGTGATGGCCTCAACCTTGAGTTAACTTCCTCAGTTTACCAAATATCCCATAAGGAATATAAACATGCATCTTTGTCATGTACCCAAATTATGTATCCATA
>ML780406.1:12671-33181 GCA_009831015.1 Picea engelmannii
TGCATGGTGTATTGTGGTGTATTGATGTAACTCTTATACTATTGTTCATTGCTCATTGTATATAATTGAATGGTTTAAGTATAAGTTGGAAAAGGTTTTAAATTGTACTTGATACTGATTCACCCCCCTCTCAGTATCAACAGACCATACATCGAGCATCGAGATTAGATCTTGGTTGTCTGTTGGAGATTGATAGTCGGGAGGGGCTATTCAGGAGAACATTTTTGGAAGGCCTAGTTCAGGAAATCTTCTCGAAGAAGTGAGCCCGAAGGAACAAGCCAAATAGATTTGCAGGTTTTAGACTTCGGAAAGAGTCGTGAATTGGGTTAAGTTGGCATTCTGATGGCGTGATTTTGATAGTCTTGCGGAGAATCCATTCCAGGAAAGTTCATTCATGAAGCTCATAATAAAAGGGTAAGCTCGATAGCGAGAGATCGATAGTATTATGGGATGTGGACTTCGGATAAACCACGAGGTGTGGTTAAATGATCCTTTCGATGGTGTGAGACCAAAGGCCTATGTCCAAATGTCTAGCAACAAGTGCGGGGTCGATGCCCTTTGGCCATGTGAGGATGCAGGTCCACCTCAACTAGCAAGCATGGAGAAAGGTGTCACCTGTGGAGTGATGTAACACACCCGAGACTCACTTATGGGTGCAAGTCACTAAAAAACCAACTTCTGTCAAGCACTTAATTTTCAATTTTTCTTCAATTCAGTCCATTAATTCTCTGATACCATTTATTAATTAATATGCCTTGCATATGAACACAATTATGCAGTTCTACAACATATAATCTATGCATAATTATATACAATTATAGCATAACAACATGAACATAAATAACCGCACAATAATCATAATATAACACTTATCTTTTAATTAGAATCATTGAATGACTGCATACCTTAGACATTCCCCCCAGCCATAGGCTATGTTTTTCATTCACTCTCAACAATAGGTCACCCATGAGTTGGGGCTTTGACTCTACTAAGGAAAAGACTATGTAAGACAAACTAAGGTGCCACAACACACAACTTAGGACAAGGCCAATGGCACCAACCCTAGCAGCAATTCCACCTCACAACATGTCCCACCATAGGAAGTGTACCCCTTCACTACTCCACAGTCCTTCAATTGTACCCATTCCCTTTTAGGGATTCAACAACATGTCGGCTAGGAAGTCTCAAAGCTCATTGACACTTGGAACACAAGACTGCTCTCAAAGAGTTATGGCATCCACTAGGCCAACACACAGGAAAACCTATTACCAACAGTTCTCTCACCCAAAGAGAATGATCCACATGCATAAAAACCTGCTTCTTCAATCCAAACCACCAAAGATTTACAGGGTAACAACAACTCCACATCTCACACTCTCTTGACAATGGTCGGAATCATGGAATGGAAGAATGAAATGAGAATCCCCTGATTTTAAACTAAAACCTAACATTATATTTGCATGATTCTATCTGGACACTTGGCACTCAAGGAATTACATTTTTCTCCACTTGGTGATTTGTTCCCCTCACTTAGAAACTTGGGATAAAATCATATCATAAGACTTAGGAATAATATTAAAATCATTGTAAAGTTTAAAACACAAAGTTGACCACAGACTGTAAATCGAGAATCAAAATCATTGTAAAGTTTAAAACACAAAGTTGACCACAGACTGTAAATCTAGAATCACCGCAGGATATAACCCTAAAATCACTAGCAAAGATTAAATCAAAATCACCAGAGAGTATAATGCAGAGACATAACACGACATAGTATTTGCGGTGGGGTCCATATGATAGAATCACTGCATAAGTTTTAATAAAAGTCACCACAAAGTTTTAATAGAATCACCGTAAAAGTATTCTATTGTGGATATAATTTAGAAATATCTTGGACAAATAGATACTTGTGTTGTTTTTAAACATTTAACTCAAAAATTGAATTCTTTATTATAAAACTTTATCCTCTCAACATAAACCTGCAATTTAGAAATATTACTATAATTTTATATTGGCTAGTGATAGAAGATGTCTATGTCTAAATAATTTTTAAAACATTATGCTTCACATGTGTTTTTAAAATAAAGTTGGTGGATTTGGTTCACACCATCTCAAATATTCGACACTTCATATATATTATTTTTCACAAACTTACGAATTTGAAATATCAAAAATATTTTTTTGGCCATGAATAGTTATTCATCTAATAACCCCACCTTTCCATTTGCCCTCTTTAATAGTAGTAAGACTTCAAAAGAGAATGTGTTTATGGTGGTTGAGAATGTGTTGGTGAGGGGTTTATCTTCTAAAGACTTTAGAAGAATTAATTTTAAAAAGAAATTTGTACTCATGGTGTTTGAGGATGGACTATTTGTTTTTAGATGAATTAATTTTTAGAAGAATTAATTTTAAAAAGAAATTTGTACTCATGGTGGTTGAGGATGAACTATTTGTGGTTGGTTAGGTGTTTATCTTAATAATTCTGATGATATTTGATTGATGTTATTTATTGTGTTATAATGTCACTGTTGATATAGTCAAATTCAAATGTTCATTTGAAGGAGATTTGATTTGAAAGTTGGCTTCCATGACGAGTGTGACGTTTGATAGGAACAAGTAAAGATGTGATTATAATGATGGAAATTTGTTATAACTAAAGTCATGTTACTATCAAGTTTGAGAACAACCAAGGATATGGTTATAATTAAAGTAATGTTTAAATGTGAGACTCGAGTTATCTTTTAATTGATTGAATCTCATTGAAAAGGTTAAGAGGGGAATTGTTCTCTATGGAATGTCATTCACAATGGATATGAAGAAGGTTTTTTTTTGGCGTAGAAGAAAGTATGGGAAATTTGTTGAGTGCTTCCCCGCTTTCGTGGATAGTAAACAGGGTAAATTATCGGCCCTAATTATGGGGCCTCACCCCGAGGGAATCAAGAGAGTCAAACCTGTGACCAACAACAAGCATGAAAACCCACGTCTGGCTTTAGACCAATTGATCTAACCCTCAGGGCTAGAATATGAAGGTTATTAAGAAGGTAAAGTTTATTTTTTATAAATATATAATGAATTTAATTGTAACAAACTCTTTGAGGAAAAGAGTATCGTGAACATGTTAAATTTGATATGTCCATGATGGGTAGTATCGGTTGATTAGTAACATTGATAATGAGATTTAACATTGATTAGAAAAGTGTTCCCTAAAATCATATAGTATTTGTCCATATCCATATATTGTGTGTTATTAATCCATTATAACTAATGTAAGATTTCTAAAGTGTTAGATCACCTTGATGATGTTGGTTAGATCATCGTTTTGAGTTAGTTGAAGGGGAACAAAGAAGACTCGTTGAGAAGCTTACACTTCTAAAAAGTCATGTCAAATCTTGGTCGAAGGCAAAAGTTATTCGAGACAAGGACAATTTAACAAGGTTGGAAGCTGATATGGAACAACTTTATGTAAAATACAATGGATCTTTTACTGTTGATTTAGATCAACGTTTGAGTCTCCTGGAGGCGGAACACAACAAATTACTATTGATCTGAATTTTATGGGGGTATATAGTCTAAATTCAGATACAAAAGTCATAAAGCTATAAAACTAATAGATTTTCAATGTGGATCAAGGAGATGCCCACCTCCTCATTAATTAATTGGGCTAGCATGTTGCTCATAAGGGTCAAAGAGAGTCCCACCTCTCCATTATTGTATTGGGTTTTATTTTCCACTACTTAGTTAGTTGGGTAGTTAGATCTATTATTATAATAATAGAGATGCATTTAATGAGCTCTTTCCATTATTGGATTGGATTTTATTTTCCACTACTTAGTTAGTTGGGTAGTTAGATCTATTATACTAATAATAGAGACTCATTTAATGAGCTCTTTTTTACTTTGTCCAATAGACCATTTTGTAATGCTATATAAAGGCCTAGAAATCCTTCTCATAATATCAAGTTACTCATTTTGACTTCTCTCATATTTTCTATTGTTCATTGCGAGATTCATTAGCTCTAAGTGATTTACTAGTAGTTAGTTTTAGAGGTGAGGCTCTTCTTTGAGCCTCACCTCCCAAGTACTTCATTTACATGTTGTTTTTTTCCATGCTTCTTTTTATGCAAGATTGGCATTTCTAAGCTCCTCCTCTCTCGACATTCAAACCATCTAGATCTCAGTCCCCAAGATCCAGATCAATGGTATCAGAGCAGGTTCGTTGTCCATCGGAACAAGGGTTTGAATCATGTTACGGGTTCAAACATTTGCAACAATCACCAACCTCCTTTTGGTACTATCAGAATCCATTTGTCGGACCATACACTGTAAGCATCACAGTTGGCCCACATGCACTATAGGCTATTTTTTTATTTTTGTGGCTCCTCATAGAAGATAAATTTCTTACCTGGAACAATCTCCACAAGCAAGGATGGAAAGGGCCTGGTCTTTGTCAACTATGCAAAGATAATGAGGATTTTGTTTTTCACCTCTTTGTCCAATGTCCTTTCACATGTTTTGTTTCGAATAAGATCAAAGTTCATTTCAAGTTATCCATAGGGTGGATGGGTTCTACAGTGTTTGAATGTTTTGAATTATGGGCGAGAAGGAACTATAGTCTCTCATCCTTGCCAGCATTCATTTGTTGGTTCAATTGGATTGAAAGGAACTTGGCAATTTTTGAGTCAAAGCCTCCATCTATGGAGAAGGTATTTTTCCTATCGATTGCAGCAGTGTCTTGCCATAGTCCCCAGAAAACTCAACAATCTATTAGACGTTATGTCCATATTTTGCCACATCATAGAATCATAGGATGGTTTGACGGGGCAACACAATTAAATGGGGAACTTAGTGGAGCGGGGGAGGAGTTATACAACTCAATGAAAACACAGTCTATAGGTGGACTCTCAATTGTGGTGGAGGTACAAATAAAAGAGAAGAACTCTTGGGAGCTTGGGAAGTTCTTTCTTTGGCTCATAGACTTTCTATCACTGATCTCCATGTCATTGGTGATTCAAAAATTGTTATTGACTGGCTTAATAATATTGGTTGTCTATAGGTTATCTCCATAGACTGTTGGAAATACAGGGTAAAGGAACTCATCAAGCAATTTTATGTCATCACCTTTGCCCATGTCTACAGAGAAGAGAATCATGACGCTGATATATTATCCAAAAAAGCCCTTATAGAGCGTCCTGGAGCTATTACATACAATCAGTGGATTGATGGTCATGAAGGACCAAGATATGTTTTTAAAGTTGTATTAGCTGATCCTATTGACTCAAGTTTGTGTAGGGTCTTATTTTGATGGTAGCTTTTGGTATGCTTGTAAAGTCAATAAATTTTTATTTATAAAAGTTCTTGACTACTTGTTTTTTTTGGACAGTATCTATATTGTTTTTGGATGGTCATCATGGTGGTTTTTCGGTATTTTGTAGTCTTATGGATATGATTAGTAGAGATGGTGGTGGAGATATCTCAAGGCAAGGCCTTCATCTGTAATAGTATTTTTTCATTGTGAACAGATTATATATCTCAATATAATGTGCAATTTTTTTGTGGAAAAAAGATCACCTTGATGTATAAAAACAAATAATGTTTTTTCACAATTCTTAATGTACATAATTGTTGATGGATTTCTAAGGTGTTGGATTAACTTTCCCTCTTAATGTTAAGAATGGGAATGATTACACATTCACGAAAATATAACATTATATTAATACTCCCCTTAATGATATCCTCCTTTATCCCTAGTAAGTTGGGAAGATGGATGAACTTCACTACCATCAAGGACTTGGTGAAGATGTTTGCAACAATTGATTAGTGGACAATATTGTAGATGGACAATGCTATCAGCAATCAAACTACAAATGTAGTAAGTATCGATGTCAATGCACTTGGTTTTGAAATGGTACATAGGGATGCATGAAAGTTTTATGCTATTCAATATTTGTCTAATAATGCTTTTAACATGAGGGTGTTGGGAGTAAATGACGGGTGGGTAATGGAGTTGTATATTGAAATTTAAAAAAAAAAATTAATATAATTCATTTGAATTCTAATTTTTTAAGTACCAAAAAGTTTGTAATATAATTTTTTACGCTGATTTTTATACTTATTAGCCCCTGCCAAAGCAGGACTATAGCAATGAGTTTGCTATTGATTTGACATTAATTCCATTGACTAAAAAATTTGACTATAAATTTAAACAATTTTCCAAAGTATAACAATATATATATATATATTCCATAAAAACAAAGTCATAAAATCAAAATTTAAAGAAATAAAATAGATACTCTATTCAAATATAAAGTGATAAAATCAAAATTTAAAGAAATAAAATAGATACTCTATTCAAATATAGAGTCATAAAGTCAAAATTGAAGAAATAAAATATATACTCTATTCAAATAGAACATCCACCCACGAATAAATATATAATTATCCTCACCTTTTGCATCTTCTAGAAAGTCTCATCAAACTAATTTATTATCAATTTCGAGAGATGAAGGTTGTTAAACAACAATTGAATTATGTAGATTATATTAATTCTCGTAATATTTTTCCGAAAATCCTCAAATATATTGATCATTGTTCCAAATGTATATCCACACACCCCAAAACTAAATACGTATGGGAAACTATACATAATTCTAGTGATAAAGGTGATTCGATCAATGAAATTTGTTATATAATTTTGTGTACTTAGTTTTTTGGGAAAATGTCATGGAGGATTTAAAACAAATGGATTTTATTTTTATTTTTGAAAGTAATATTTAAAATTTATAATTGCAATGCCATCATAATGTATGAAAATTTGTAGAAAGGTCTTCATAATGTTCAAAATTTATAATTTATTTATTTTTAATTATTTATAATTGAGAGGGTTTTTTTATACATTAAATTTTTGTAGTAATGTATATATAATAATAATAATAATAAAATTTAAAATGGAGAAAGTCAAATATAAAATTGTTACATGACATTTTTTTTGTTTATGGAACAAGAGATCATTTCACACATGGTGATTTGACATATACAATATAATTTTAATTCTAATATACAATTCAAATATTGATATTCCAATATTTTATAAATACAAGTTGAAGATTTGTTTTCTCTTTATGTTTATAATAAACACATTAAACACAATTTGAATTGCTAACGAGCAATAGATAATATATGAAAAGTGATCTTTATGTTACATATAAGTACAAAGAATATCGTTTAATATTAAATATATTAAATTTTGGTTTTGGTTAGAAAAATGAGAAAGAATATATACAATAATATATGATTAAATTTTAAAGGTTTACAAAAACATATAGAAATAATGTTTGTTATTAATGATGATGATGATGATTAACTTCCACTAAGACCGAATTGGTTTATCAGACCTTAAGAGGGTAAGTGATTACTTGTGATTCTTTAGAATTTGGTTTCTGTGCTCGAAAAACATTAAGAAAAGCTTTTTAAGATCACCATACTTTTGTTGAGTAAAAAAATAAATACAATACATTAAATTTGTATTTTAAATCAAAATTGATCTTTTACTATATAATAAATAAATAAATAAATGTTTATGTAGATCTAAATTCCAACACAAAATTATACCATTATGCATAATAATTACCACTAACATTATATTACAACTACAAGTTAAATAAATCTATGAAGTATAACTTTCAAATTAAAAAAGATGTTATTCACAAAGTAAAAGAGCATGCTATCACATCAATTCAGATACTTGTATTCCAAAGTTAACTTTTAAATTGATAAAACTTTTGACATACATCATGTCTTGTAAATCATCTTCATCTCATAATTATTATTTTATATTGAATTACTCACAACCTTCGTATATTGAATTACTCACAACATGTATCAAACAATGATGCTAAGTAACACATAATTTAAAAGAAGAAACTTAATGTAAAACAAAAGCTCAAAACAATGATATTATTGAATTTTCCATAAAAACATTATATGTTTTTTTTCTATTTAAATCTATCTTAATTATGAATCTATTAAATATGAATAAAATAAAAACAAAATCCCTAGAATGAATGATAAAATAATAAAATAAAATATTTTAAATAAAATCAATTTAAAAATATTTAACAATTTTTATTTATTTATTTATATTTATAGTGAAAAAATCAACACACCTATAGTAATTATAATAAATCTAAAATTTTGTAAATTGGTTTTAGCTTTGGTGGTTTGGAGGAATGATTGTTATCCTCCCCATTGATAGCGACCTACCGGGTCTTACCCACAGTTAGGAAGTTTCTAATACAAGACCGCTCTATAAGTCCTCAAAAGGATTGTCCAATGATCACTCTGAATTAAAATCCCCTGTCACTTTCAAAGGCTAAAACCTTTTCCCATCTTTATTCAGTTTCACTAGTCGCCACTGATCGATCATTGTAAGGATCGATAAATCTCTTGCTTCTAATCCTTAACATGAACATTGTTCTTCTTCCTTTGGGGAGTTCCCCTCTATCTTATGCGCCTCCATGTGGCTAATACTGAACCATTCTTGCAGCCAAAAACTTCCATTGTGTCATTACTGTCACTTGGATTACATTGATGCAAAGGTTATAATTCTTAGCCCTCCTCTGTATAGAACCGGGCACTATAACCAATGGCTAAACAATAAGACTTGAGGGATATTTCCTTAGCTCTACTCCAACCTACTTACCTCTTCCTAAGAGACTAAAGGATGTGACCTCATGCTACTCCAATTGGCACTTGAATTCATAACTCCTTGAACCTCCTGATCAATGGTCACAATTTGGTCAATCAATGAGATCTACGGTTCACACACATCAACAAGATAGCTTGTTAACTATTTTCCCATCGTGCGCATTAATCCTAGGGAGATGTGTCTCCAAAACAACCAACGATCCTTATCTATGGCGCACTACCTCCTAGAAATTAATGCACATGGAACTTTACTCCGTGCCTTGACTTTCCACTTTTGATCTCACCTTTTGATGGATGGCCAGATCTCCATGTCGTGCAACCTTAATCCAACCTAAATATATGGTTGGGACTTAATTTGGGATTCAACGAACGGTCTAGATTCCTCCATGCTTTTATAACCGGATCCGATGGCTCTCCCTGAATGTTGGCCACGATCTAACGGTCTGACTCTTCCCCTTTTTATCACTCCACTTATCATTAATGACCTTGATCTGATGATCCTTGTGCCTCTATCCTCGATCTGATGATTGTTGTAGCCTTCTCCTTAATCTCACATAACCTTGTGATGAGATGGATCATCGATCCTGTAAGTGATCATTGATCATCGAACGGGTTCCAAGATTTTGATCCTCATTAAAGTTATTTCCTCGGGTGGGCGTTTCGACTGCAATACTTCTTCCTTGATATTTAACTTGCAATTAACTATAGAAACTTAATTGAGCATAGATTTTCTCAATTCACACAACAATTGAAACATAGTGTTCAATCTTTCCATTAATCATACACATTGTACATGGGATACACACAAGGCTCTCAGTGCCTTTTCTAGTCTAAATTAAATTCATAGGTTGTCTTTTGTTTCTCTCTCTCTCTAGCCTAATTCCTTATTCAATTGTCCACCTTGCATACTTGAAAGCATGTAAATATATACTTGACATGGTTTGAAGCTATTCTTAGCTCAGATCCACTAATTGTCAACAGATACCTAAAACAGACTCTCAAATCCACAATATCCTCAAAGGAACCTATAATCTCCCAACTCTCTTCGAGATTTGTCTTTACTTAGGAAGACTCAATTAAATTCATCCTCTCATAACTAAATACATCAATAATTAGGACAATAACCTCATCCTTCCTAACTAGGACATTTCTTCTAGAATACATGCACATAAACTTAGGAAAAGTACATAAATTCATTAAGGAACCAACTCCCTTAGTAAATTGGAGAAACCCCCTAGGTTTACTCCATAAGTCTTGGTTTTGGAAGCTTGGATGCTCCTGCATTAGACTCTTGAGGTTTAAAACATTCATGACCTCCTAGTCATGTGCTTTCATAGGATGATGAAGTCCTCCTAGATCCCAAACTTTAGTTTGTAGCTGTCCATTTGCTTTACAATCCTATTGTTGTTGCATAATTGTTGTTTGTTGGTTCATCCTCTTCCTTCCAGCCAATTGTAATTTCTAATTGATCATCTCCTTTATCTTAAGGCTTCTCCATTTGGACTACTTCATCACCAACTCCCATATCTTCCTAGTTACTTCCATATCTGAACTTTGTTGGTAAACATCACTGGCATAAGGTTTCTATTGCAAGTTTTCACCAAAATTATGTATGACCTCTGTCATTTTCAGGTCTTCTTGCCTCTGCTCATCCTCAAGAAAATCATGCATCCAATGCTTCATATATTTAAGCTACATTTTCAGTCTACAAGACTAATCCACTAATTTATGTTCTTGGATTTGGTTCAAATGACATATTTGTAGTAAATAATTTATACCTTTACACAAGGCCCTTTCCATATTTCTACTCTAATCATCTTCAATGCGATCATTTTCTTCTGTCATTTTTACTCTAGCAAGTTTCATACTTGTATCCTTATAATTTTGTATAGCCAATTCCAAGATACCTTCAGTTGAAGCATTTTCAAGCCAACTTGTTGCTTTATCTTCAGCAACTACATCCCTTGAATCTGCATATCTTTCCTTTTGAGGCAATGCAGTAAACTCCGTAGATTTTATAAAACTTTGAACCTATCTATCTTCATAATCGTCAGGACCTGTAGACACAAGCCATTCATTAGTTTCAAAAATATGAGACTTATGAGTCTCTTCTGATGTACTCAACATCTTTCCTCCTTGCAGTATTGGATTCTTCCAGTCATTAATCAACTCTTCCTCTACTTTTTTGAGTGTGGTAGTTCCTTCTTCAATTTCACTATAAGTATACTCATACTTCATCAAATATACCTCATCTTCAATCTCTTCTCCTTGAAATAGAAAATTCTCTATTTTAGGCATCTCTTCCAAGAATAAAAACCTTTCTACCTCTTCTTCCAAAACTTTTGTTTCCTCCTCATAATGTATGAGTATATCACCAATGCTCTTCATATATTCTTGGAACAGAATTTGAATTATGTCCTCCTTCATCCTCCTCCATCTTCATGACAATTTTTTATAACTGTCCATCACCTGCAACCACACACAAATTCTCAATTTTAAAAATATAAGGCTCTCTAACCTCATTCGATCTCTCTATCATCATATCTTCATGATGATCTGAATGTTTGAAATAGTTCATCATATTTCCAACAAATCTCTCTTCAGCTTCCTAATCTTCCTATTCTCCAAGGAAGACTTCATATTCAGGTTAATATAGGAAAACATTTAGTTCATACTCAGCTGCTTTGATTTCTTCCTTCAAACTAACATACATTCTTTGTATCAACTTCATCTACAATTCCACCTCTCCATTATTGTATTGGGTTTTATTTTCCACTACTTAGTTAGTTGGGTAGTTAAATCTATTATTATAATAGTAGAGACACATTTAATGAGCTCTTTCCATTATTGGATTGGATTTTATTTTCCACTACTTAGTTAGTTGGGTAGTTAGATCTATTATACTAATAATAGAGACTCATGTAATGAGCTCTTTTTTACTTTGTCCAATAGACCATTTTGTAATGCTATATAAAGGCCTAAAAAGCCTTCTCATAATATCAAGTTACTCATTTTGGCTTCTTTCGTATTTGCTATTGTTCATTGTGAGATTCATTAGCTCTGAGTGATTTACTAGTAGTTAGTTTTAGAGGTGAGGCTCTTCTTTGAGCCTCACCTCCCAAGTACTTCATTTACATGTTGTTTTTTTCCATGCTTCTTTTTATGCAAGATTGACATTTCTAAGCTCCTCCTCTCTCGGCATTCAAACCATCTAGATCTCATCCCCCGAGATCCAGATCAGTGGTATCAGAGCAGGTTCATTGTCCATCAGAACAAGGGTTTGAATCACATTACGGGTTCAAACATTTGCAGCAATCACCAACCTCCTTTTGGTACTATCAGAATCCATTTGTCAGACCATACACTGTAAGCATCACAGTTGGCCCACATGCACTACAGGGTATTTTGTTTTTACCCTTGGAACTTCGTTCACCATTACAAGGAGAACCATACATGGATTCACTACATCCATACATGGATTCACTACATCCATACATGGATTCACTACATTTATACATGGATCCACTACATCCATTGGTCTGCAACATTTTCAACAAATTTGCAAGGTGTCCATGCTTCCCACGGAGGTTCCACAACCTCTACAACAACCCATGTTGCTCTACAAACCCTTGACATCCTTTGTGGCCCTCTACACTCATTTAGTTAGGTAGTTAGATCTATTATACTAATAATAGAGACTCATTTAATGAGCTCTTTTTTACTTTGTCCAATGGACCATTTTGTAATGTTATATAAAAGCCTAGCAAGCCTTCTCATAATATCAAGTTACTCATTTTGGGTTCTCTCATATTTTATATTGTTCATTGTGAGATTCATTAGCTCTGAGTGATTTACTAGTAGTTAGTTTTAGAGGTGAGGCTCTTCTTTGAGCCTCACCTCCCATGTACTTCATTTACATGTTTTTTTCCATGCGTCTTTCTATGCAAGATTGGCATTTCTAAGCTCCTCATTTCTCGACATCCAAGCCATCCAGATCTCAGCCGCCAAGATCTGGATCAAATATTGGCTGAAGAAGAAAGCCTGAGGTAGAAGAGTAGGGCTATTTGGATTAAGAGTGGCGATAAAAACACTAAGTTCTTTCATAGATTTGCGAGCTATAGGAGAAATAAAAAACATCTCTGGGATATTATTGATGATGCTGGTAGAGTTCACTCTGGTCATGTAGCTATTAAAAATGAAGTTGTTTCTTATTTCCACTCCTTTTTTCAATATACAGGGCAGAAAAATTTGTGGGCACAGTTGGAGACTATTAGTCATTATCCAAAGTTTGTTTTGGAGGAAGAAGTCTCATTTTTAGAATAGGTTGTAACTTTGGAGAAATTATCAGACGTTCTTAAAGGTTTTTCCAAGGACAAAAGTATTGGCCCGAATGGGTGGACTGTCGAATTTTTCCTTTATTTCTTTGACATGGTTGGCCTTGACTTACTTGCTATGGTTGAGGATTCTAGAATTCGTGGTGAAGTTATTCGTTCGATTAAATCTACTTTCCTAGCTCTGATTCCGAAATTCAATCATCCTTTATCCTTCTTCGACTATCATCATATTGCTTTGTGCAATCTTTGTTATAAGATTATTACAAAAATTATAGCAAGGAGAATTAGACCTATTCTCTCTCATTCTTTGTTTGAGGAACAGTTGGGTTTTCTAAAGGGACGTCAGATACTTGATGTCATTGGAACAACATAGGAGTGCCTTCACAGTATTAAAGTCAAGAAATTACAGGTTGTTATATTAAAGTTGGATTTGAAAAAGGAATATGATTGCACTAACTGGGATTACCTAAGGCTGATGCTTCTTCATTGTGGATTTGGACATCATATGACAAAATGGATTATGGGTTGTGTTTCCTCTACATATTTTGTCGTTCTGATCAACATGGAGGCTACAAAATTATTTAGCAGTGGTAGAGGATTGTGTCAGGGATGTCCTTTGTCTCCTCTGTTGTTTATTCTTGTAATGGAGGGGTTGAGCCTCTCTCTGAAAAAAAATCACACTGAAGGGAATTTGACGGGTATTAAGGTTTCACGGTTGGTAAGAATTCTACATCTCTTATTTGTGGACAATGTGATAATTATGTCAAATGTTTCTATCACTGAAAGGTAGGAAATTCATACTCTTTTATATTCATTTTGTGGTGCTTCTGGTTTGGAGATCAATGTAAACAAGTCAACGTTCCATCATTTTGGTGTTCAACAAGGTTTTCTTAATAACTTGACTGCGTTGTTTCATTATGGTATCATGAGTCTGTTGGTTGGGTTTAAATACTTGGGTTATTATATAAAGATGGATAGTTATAAGGTGGCAGACTGATAGTGGATTTTGCATAAATATGAACATAGAATCTGTCACTGGTGCAATCGCTTTCTTTCTCTAGGAGGTAGATATGTTTTGATAAAGGCAGTGCTTGAAAGCCAGTTGTTGTATTGGTTGGCATTGACACACATCACAAAAACAATACTGAATCGGATTTGAAAGATGTTTTTTTTTTCTCTGGTCTAGCTCAAAACACTCATCATCCTATCACTGCAAGTGGGAGACTTTAGAAAGGCCTAAAAAGTTAGGTGGTTGGGGGATTAGAAACATCTTTTGTTTCTTGAGAGCCTTGGCTGCAAAATCTCTTTAGCACATTTTTGTGCATCCTAGTATCTGGCAGTAGGTTTTGAAAGATAAATACCTTCCTCATATTTTAGTGATTACTTGGTTGCGCTCAGTTGTTCCTGTCGCATCCTCTGGATCCCAAACATGGAAGAATTTGTTGAATTCTCTACCATTGCTTGTGCACTGGTTGGCATGGAAACCGGGGGCTGGGGATTCTATTATTATTGAAAAGGATGAAATTACGGGGATGGGAAAGTTTTCCTTTCTTTCTATGGAGCTAATAAATCATTTAAATAGTAACCATGTTTACTTTCTTTTTCAAGCTAGACGGGCCCCTGTAGAGGGCTCGATCTGCTCAAATTGGCTTAATAGTATAGACTTGGGCTTGGAGGGCGATCTAGCTTCTGAATGGGACCGATACAGATTGAGTTTAATTAGAGCTGACATAGCATTATCTAATAGATAGGATGAATTAAGGTGGACAGGGGTCGACTGTACTGGACATTTAACAACAAAAAATGTATATAATGCGCTGGATGTCGAGCTGTGGAAGAACAAAATTGGAGTCTGGAGGAAAAATTTGTGGGCTTGGGATTGCCCTCTAAAGCTCAAACTGTTTTCGTGGCTCCTCATAGAAGATAAATTGCTTACCTGGAACAATCTCCACAAGCGAGGATGGCAAGGGCTTGGTCTTTGTCAACTATGTAGAGGTAATGAGGATTTTGTTTTTCACCTCTTTGTCCAATGTCCTTTCACATGCTTTGTTTGGAATAAGATCAAAGTTCATTTCAAGTTATCCATAGGGTGGACGGGTTCTACAGTGTTTGAATGTTTTGAATTATGGGTGAGAAGGAACTATAGTCTCTCATCCTTGCCAACATTCGTTTGTTGGTTCAATTGGATTGAAAGGAACTTGGCAATTTTTGAGTCAAAGACCCCATCTATGGAAAATGTATTTTTCCTATCGATTGCAACAATGTCTTGTCGTATTCCCCAGAAAACTCAGCAATCTATTAGACGTTCTGTCTATATTTTTCCACATCATAGAATCATAGGATGGTTTGACGGGGCAACACAATTAAATGGGGAACTTAGTGGAGCGGGGGAGGAGTTATACAACTCAATGAAAACACATTCTATAGGTGGACTCTCAATTGTGGTGGAGGTACAAATACAAGAGAAGAACTCTTGGGAGCTTGGAAAGTTCTTCCTTTGGCTCATAGACTTTCTATCACTGATCTCCAAGTCATTAGTGATTCAAAAATTGTTATTGACTGGCTTAATAATATTGGTTCTCTATAGGTTATCTCCATAGACTATTGGAAATACAGGTTAAAGGAACTCATCAAGCAATTTTATGTCATCACCTTTGCCCATGTCTACAGAGAAGAGAATCATGAGGCTGATATATTATCCAAAAAGGCCCTTATAGAGCGTCCTGGAGCTATTACATACAATCATTGGGTTGATGGTCATGAAGGACCAAGATATGTTTTTAAAGTTGTATTAGCTGATCCTATTGACTCTAGTTTGTGTAGGGTCTTATTTTGATGGTAGCTTTTGGTATTCTTGTAAAGTCAATAAACTTTTATTTATAAAAGTTCTTGACTACTTGTTTTTTTGGACAGTATCTATATTGTTTTTGGATGGTCATCATGGTGGTTTTTCGGTATTCTGTAGTCTTTTGGATATGATTAGTAGAGATGGCGGTGGAGATATCTCAAGGCAAGGCCTTCGTCTGTAATAGTATTTTGTCATTGTGAACAGATTATATATCTCAATATAATGTGCAATTTTCTTGTGGAAAAAAGATCACCTTGATGTATAAAAACAAATAATGTTTTTTCACAATTCTTAATGTACGTAATTGTTGATGGATTTCTAAGGTGTTGGATTAACTTTCCCTCTTAATGTTAAGAATGGGAATGATTACACATTCAGGACAATATAACATTATATTAATACTCCCCTTAATGATATCCTCCTTTATCCCTAATAAGTTGGGAAGATGGATGAACTTCACTACCATCAAGGACTTGGTGAAGATGTTTGCAACATTTGATTAGTAGACAATATTGTAGATGGACAATGCTACCAACAATCAAACTACAAATGTAGTAAGTATCGATGTCAATGCACTTGGTTTTGAAATGGTACATAGGTATGCATGGAAGTTTTATGCTATTCAATATTTGTCTAATAATGCTTTTAACATGAGGGTGTTGGGAGTAAATGACAGGGTGGGTAATGGAGTTGTATATGAAAATTTAAAAAAAAATAATTAATATAATTCATTTGAATTCTAATTTTTTAAGTACCAAAAAGTTTATAATATAATTTTTTACGCTTATTTTTATACTTATTAGTCCTTGCCAAAGCATGACTATATCAATGAGTTTGCTATTGATTTGATATTAATTCCATTAACTAAAAAGTTTGAGTATAAATTTAAAAAAATTTCAAAGTATAATATTATTATATTAAATATATATTAAATTAAACCATTTTTTTAAATTATGATTTATGAAGAACTTAAACCCCTTATTACAGAGGTGTCAAAATTTAAAGAAATAAAATAGATACTCTATTCAAATATAGAGTCATAAAGTCAAAATAAATACTATATTCAAATATTAATTCTCGTAATATTTTTCTGAAAATCCTCAAATATATTGATCATTGTTCCAAATGTTTATCCACTCACCCCAAAACTAAATACGTATGAGAAACTATACATAATTCTAGTGATAAAGGTGATTCGATCAATGAAATTTGTTATATAATTTTGTGTACATAGTTTTTGGGGAAAATGTCATGGAGGATTTAAAACAAATGGATTTTATTTTTATTTTTAAAGTAATATTTAAAATTTATAATTGCAATGCCATCATAATGTATGAAAAATTGTAGCAAGGTCTTCACAATGTTCAAAATTTATAATTTATTTATTTTTAATTATTTTTAATTGAGGAGGGTTTTTTCATACATTAAATTTTTGTAGTAATGTATATATAATAATAATAAGTGGAGAAATAAAATTGTTGCATGAGATCTCTTTGTTTATGTAACAAGAGATCATTTCACACATGGTGATTTGACATATACAATATAATTTTAATTCTAATATACAATTCAAATAATGATATTCCAATTTTTTATAAATACAAGTTGAAGATTTGTTTTCTCTTTATGTCTATAATAAACACAATAAACACAATTTGGACTGCTAATGAGCAATAGATAATATATGAAAAATGATCTTTATGTTAGATATAACTACAAAGAATATTGTTTAATTTTAAATATATTAAATTTTGGTTTTGCTTAGAAAAATGAGAAAGAATATATACAATAATATATGATTAAATTTTAAAGGTTTACAAAAAAATATAGAAATAATGTTTGTTATTAATGATGACGATGATGATTAACGTCCACTAAGACTGAATTGGTCTATCGGACCTTAAGAGGGTAAGTGATTACTTGTGATTCTTTAGAATTTTGTTTCTGTGCTAGAAAAGCATTAAGAGAAGCTTTCTAAAATCACCATACTTTTGTTGAGTAAAAAGGCAAATACAATGCATTAAATAGTAAAAAAAAAAAAGAGAAATAAATGTTTATATAGAACAAAATTCCAACACAAAATTATACCATTGTGCATAATAATTACCACAAACATTATATTACAACTACAAGTTAAATAAATCTATGAAGTATATCTTTCAAATTAAAGAAGATGTTATTCACAAAGTAAAGGAGCATGCTATCACGTCAATTCAGATACTTGTATTCCAAAATCAACTTCTAAATTGATAAAACTTTTGACATACATCATGTTTTGTAAATCATCTTCATCTCATAATTGTTATTTTATATTGAATTACTCACAACCTTCGTATATTGAATTACTCACAACATGCATCAAACAATGATGCTAAGTAACACATAATTTAAAAGATGAATCTTAATGTGCAACAAAAGCTCAAACTGAATTTTCCAAAAAACAATTTGATAGGATTTATATGTTTTTTTTTATTTAAATCTATCTCAATTATGAATCTATTAAATATGAATAAAATAAAAACAAAATCCCTAGAACGAATAGTAAAATAATAAAATAAAATATTTTAAATAAAATCACTTTAAAAATGTTTAACATTTTTTTCCTTTATTTATATTTATAGTGGAAAAATCAACACACTTATAGTAATTATAATAAATCTAAAATTTTGTAAATTGGTTTTAGCTCTGGTGGTTTGGAGGAATGATTGTTATCCTCCCCATTGATAGAGACCTACTGGGTCTTACCCACAGTTAGGAAGTTTCTAATACAAGACCGCTCTATAAGTCCTCAAAAGGACTATCCAAGGATCACTCTGAATTAAATTCCCCTGTCACTTTCAAAGGATAAAACCTTTTCCCATCTTTATTCAGTTTCACGAGTCACCACTGATCGATCATTGTAAGGATCGATAAATCTCTTTCTTCTAATCCTTAAAATGAACCTTGTTCTTCTTCCTTTGGGGAGTTCCCCTCTTTCTTATGCGCCTCCATGTGGCTAATACTGAACCAGTCTTGCGACCAAACACTTCCATTGTGTCATTACTGTCACTGCGATTACATTGATGCAAAGGTTAAAATTCCTAGCCCTCCTCTGTATAGAACCGGGCACTATAGCCAATGTCTAAACAATAAGACTTGAGGGATATTTCCTTAGCTCTACTCCAACCTACTTATCTCTTCCTAAGAGACTAAAGGATGTGACCTCACGCTACTCCAATTGGCACTTGAATTCATAACTCCTTGAACCTCTTGATCAACGGTCACAATTTGGTCAATCAATGAGATCTACGGTTCACACACATCAACAAGATAGCTTGTTAACTATTTTCGCATTGTAAGCATTAATCCTAGGGAGATGCATCTCCAAAACATCCAATGCTCCTTATCTATGGCACACTACCTCCTAGAAATTAACGCACATGCAACTTTACTCCGCGCCTTGACTTTCCACTTTTGATCTCACCTTTTGATGGATGGCCAGATCTCCACATCGTGCAACCTTCATCCAACCTAAATATATGGTTGGGACTTAATTTGGGGTTCAGCGAACGGTCTAGATTCCTCCATGATTTTATAACCAGATCCGATGGCTCTCGCTCAATGTTGGCCACAATCTAACGGTCTGACTCTTCCCCTTTTTATCACTCCACTTATCACTAATGACCTTGATCCGATGATCCTTGTGCCTCTATCCTCGATCTAATGATTGTTGTAGCCTTCTCCTTAACCTCACATAACCTTGTGATGAGATGGATCATTGATCCTGTAGGTGATCATTGATCATCGAACGGGTTCCAAGATTTTGATCCTCATTAAAGTTATTTCCTCGGTGGGCATTTCAACTGCAATCCTTCTTCCTCGATATTTAACTTGCAATTAACTCGAGAAATTTAATTGAGCATAGATTTCCTCAATTCACACAACAATCGAAACATAGTGTTCAATCTTTCCATTAATCATACACATTGTACATGGGATACACACAAGGCTCTCAGTGCCTTTTCTAGCCTGAATTAAATTCATAGGTTGTCTTCTCTTTCTCTCTCTCTCTGGCCTAATTCCTTATTCAATTGGCCACCTTACATACTTGAAAGCTTGTAAATATATACTCGACATGGTTTGAAGCTATTCTTAGCTCAGATCCACTAATTGTCAACAAGATACCTAAAACAGGCTCTCAAATCCACAATATCCTCAAAGGAACCTATAATCTCCCAACTCTCTTCGAGATTTGTCTTTATTTAGGAAGACTCAATTACATTCATCCTCTCATAACTAAATACATCAATAATTAGGACAACAACCTCATCCTTCCTAACTAGCACATTTCTTCTAGAATACATGCACATAAACTTAGGAAAAGTACATCAATTCATTAGGGAACCAACTCCCTTAGTAAATTGGAGAACCCCCCTAGGTCTACTCCATAAGTCTTGGTTTTGGAAGCTTGGATGCTGCTGCATTAGACTCCTGAGGTTTAAAACATTCATGACCTCCTAGTCATGTGCTTCCATAGGATGATGAAGTCCTCCTAGATCCCAAACTTTAGTTTGTAGCTGTCCATTTGCTTTACAATCCTATTGTTGTTGCATAATTGTTGTTTGTTGGTTCATCCTCTTCCTTCCA
>ML780406.1:43785-109950 GCA_009831015.1 Picea engelmannii
ATATATATATATATATATATATATATATATATATATATATATATATATATATAATTTTATTTTTAAATTTATTTAATATTGAAAAATTTGAAAAACAAATATATTATTTTTTATAAAATTATTTAAAAACTTATATTAATATAATTTTTTTAAATTATTGTTAAATACGTAATATATTATAATTTTTCATCTAAAATGTAGAGTTTTTCTTCTTGATCTATAAACCATGTTAATAAAAGCATTTTCCCCTAAATATCGTTTACATTTATCATTATACTTAAAAATAATCCCACTAACATATAAACCATAACATAAAACACAATAATAAAATGATTATAAACCATAACATAAGACACAATGAACAAATATAAACCATAACATAAAACATAATACCAAAATGAAAATAAACTAAACAACATGCTAAGTAAAATAAGAAACTTGAGGAATTAAGCAATTGGGGGCATTCTTCAGCCACATGCATATGGGGTTAAGGAAAGTCCAAGTTGGTCAGGTTCAAATTAGCCAGTTTGTCTCCTAACAAGTTGATTTTATGATCCACCAATTTTATCTACAGTTGCACATCGTCCAGATGCAATTGAATCTCTTGGTGTGCCTCGTGTTGTTCGACCAAGACTCAACCCATCAACATCTTGATATGTCAATAAATGTCAATGGTTTTCTGGTATTGGGATTCATAATCTCATGTGGTGCCCGGGTCATGAATCCACGAACTTGTGGTGCACATCACTTCATCGTATTGAATAAAATGCTTGAGAAATATGATATATGCCTCTCCCAGGTCGATTTCGACCCTGATCTCTGGAAGGGTGCGGGCTTGATAGTCTTCGGTCGAACCCTCGACTACTGAAATAAGACTCAAACCTGAATTTCCTCTGGAGTGATGGGCATAACTTCTTATGGAATGATGGGAGGAACTATCGCAAGCCATGGAAGCAATTGGGGAAAAGGGAAACCAAGGGACACCATGATGGAGGAGAGAGTTGGATTCGAAGGAGGTCAAGGGAGAGGATGATTGTAGAGGGAGAAGAGGGAAGATGAGGGAGAAAAACATGGGAGAAGGCTTCGGGGGAAAGTTCAAGGAATAACCACCTCGCCGACAAAATTGAAATAAGAGCCTATAATGATCCATGACCAAAGTCATAGGCATCATTATTGCAGGTGAGGGAGCTTCTGGAGTCTAAGTTGTGTGAAGGACGATCCATGGGATCCAAATGTACCAGGGGAGTGTGATTAGATCAAAGTTGGTAGTGGAGTGACGTCGAACAGAGGAAGTCATGAAGAGCACAGAGGTGGTAGAATAATGTTGCATGCGGGGGTTAATGAAAGTGTTGAGGTGGGCTAGCATCAACGATTGTGGGTGACAGGGGGCGGTTTGCCTCGGGGGGTGGTCCCACTGCTTCCCTGTTACCTGATATGAAAGGAATTGTAAATATTTTGTTAATACGCATGTAAATATTAAAATTTAAAAATTAAATTATAATATATATATATATATATATATATTCAAGTTACAAAGTTTGGGGAAAATCTTTGAGTACTTCCTCTCATTTCGAGGATGGTATCCAGGGTAAACCCTAGAATCTGCAAGGCACAAAGCTGGTCAATAACATGGCTAGAAGTCATTACAACAATATACTCATTATGAGCTCAACATGTCAATTGCAGGTATTGAACTTGTGTGGGGAGGGTAACGACATTCCTCCCAATCACTCGAACAACACCCAATTGACTTTAAAAAATTGAAAGACATGGGGGTGGGCTTTGATCTACTTATTTGTATACAGGTCATGAGACCATTTAATATAATCTCAATGCAACCACACGTTTTACCATTACCTCAAGATGTCCCCTAACTTCATAAAAACCCTCACAAGAATTAAACCTTACTCTCTAATAAAATTAAATATATTTATAATACATTTATTTCTTAAGTAATACAGTTTTAATATTTTAATAAAAATAATTAAAAATATTTTAAATATATTGCTACTAACCTCATAAAACAATATGAATTACAAATAAATATCAAAATGTATTTTGAAATGGTGTTATGATAAATTTCAAACCCCTCATGTTCATATATTGTGTTCGTGGATTTAGAATTCCACATCATAGTCGAAAGTTTGGGAGGTGTCTCCATCATGTTGTTTACCTCTAGACGAGTCTAGAGGCGTGTTGATCATGTTCTCCATGTTTGGAAGGTGTTTTAATGAGGTTCTTGATGTGGCTATGTGAAATAATGGTATCCCACTACGTTTCAAATAGAAGTTGTGGAAGAGTCGCTTTCTTGAGTGTTGTTTTGAACAAAGAAAAATGATTTTATTATATATATATATATAATTAATTTTTTAAATTTTGGTGTGAAAGAAAGTTATAGAAATAAGTAAGAAGATAATACATAATTATTTTTTAAAGATCTATGAATAGTTATTAATATTTAAGAAACAAAATGTTGTAATAAATTTAAAGAATTGATGGCTAATGTTTATTGAGGTCAAAATTGGTTTATTGGACCTTAAAAAGGTAAGGGATTACTTGGATTTCTTAAAAATTGTATTTTTGTGCTTGAAAAGCATTAATAAAAGCATTCTTAGATGACCATAGCCTTTGTGAGTTAGAGGGTTGGTAGTGTGACAAATCTTTTGAAATTGAGATCTAATCTAGATATATGTTGGACATTCTAAGAGAAAGTGTTTTTCGTCTTCAATCCTCTTAGTGTCACAAAAATGATAGATTTTTTCATCCAATGACATTTTTGGTATTGACCAATGCCCAGTTTAGGCTATGGAGCTCGTGATAATTTGTTCTTATTTTAGCAATTTTGGTTTTCTTCTTTACACTATTCAAAATAGAGAAATACTTTTGATATTCTAGATTAGAATTGATCACCTCCTTATAGTATCTTAATTTTATTTTACCCTCTAATTCTTTATCGCACCACAATTTCTCCTTAAATTTAGATGTAATAATATTTTTAACATTATCCTTATTCTATAGTATGATCTCTTCCTCTATTCCCCAATGATTTTTCCAAGACTGGGCATCTTTATGCCATACCCACTTGAGTCGAAGGTGGTTTTGGCTAGAGTTTGAAGCAACTTTCGGAAGCCTCTTGTCTTCCATGTTGTTTAACTTGTTCGTATACATTAGGTACATGGTCATAGATGCGTTCTCAATGGGGAAAGGCTCACTTCTATGAAGAGGATATGATAGGGTGTGTTGGATAGGCATTTTGGATAAGTTTTGGGATCTGTGCCAGAATAAGTCAAAGTAGAAAAATAAATTAGAAGATGGACTAGAGCGTGCGACGGGAGAGGACTTTAAGGAGTCAAAGCACACGATAGAAGGAAGCATGATAGAGAGGTACGCAAAAGGTAGAAAGTAGTTAGGATTTTGGGACATTTTGTCCACATTATAATGGACTTAGCCTTGTTTTGATGTATAAATATGTAAAGGGTCAGGGTAGAAAAGGGTTGGAGTGTGGATGAATAAAGAGTGAGTTGAGTTTTGGCTAAGTGTTCGGATTTTATGACTGAGGAGTGAAGCTTGCACAACAAAAAAACAACTAGGAAGGTTAGGGTAATGTTACTGTTGCATATTTTTTTAGCGTAGTGCACAACTATAAGAAGATTATCAATGATTAATAAAAGAAACTAGTCATTGTGGACATATCCCAAGTTGGGTGAACCACGTTAAAACTATGTGTCGTGTGTTAGAAAAACAGGACCGCGGAGCAATAAAATAAAACAAATGCAGAAACAAAACACAGAAGACACACAATACAAGAGAGACACAGATTTACGTGGTTCACCCAGTGTGGGCTACATCCACCAGAGAAATTGCCATGTCCTTCCTTTATTATTATCCAGCAAATGAAGGGATACAACCTACAACAAAACCCGTTGTAACTTCCTCTTCTTTCTCTCACAGTCTCTCCTCTCTCAGAATACAATATTCACCCTCGTACATAGCCGCAATACATTTCCCTCATAAAAGAGGGTTGCCTTCTAGGGAAAAAACCCTAACATAATCTCTACCGTTAGATCTGCGACCTTATAATGAACGGTCCATATTTACAATGAAATTACAATATACTTTTATAATGCAATTTTTGCTTCGGGGGCTTCGCCCCCGAACCCCCACTGGGGGCCCGCTTGCCCCCAGACCCCCTAGCCGGGGGGATGGACCTCGCAGAGGGGATACCCTCCCTTTGCACTCCCCCGCGTGGAAGAGTGTACATACTTCTGGGGTGTAAATACTTCATGGGGTATAAACACGGCTGAAAGCAAGGACCTCTGAATCAGGAAGATAATCAGGCTCCACAACCAACATCGTGATGTGTTTGCATATTATGTGTTTACTGTTATGGTGCAATGGTGATAAATGTTTTAAGTATGTGAATGTGTTATTTATATATGATGTTATAATGTCACGCACTAAAGTAACTGGTAATTAAATGAATGTTAAGCAGGAGAATGTAGCGCATAGAATATATTCAGTGTTAAGTAACTATTAACTGTTGGAATTTGCGCACATGAGTAGATGATTAGTAAGAACATGTTGAATTTCTCGCTTCCTCTCATCATTGTAGAACCTTGGTTTCTACAACCCCTTTAGATGCCTCGAGTGAGACTTCACTTGTTTGCAGGTGATGCTAAAGGGGCCAGTGTCTAAGGGTTTTGTTGGTATATCGATGATTAACCTTGGGTCTTCCCATTGTGCATCAATTTAACCTCGGGTATTCCCACTAAGCCAGTAAGAAAAAGACCTTACAGATTGAATCTGAAGTACAAGGAAAAAGTGAAAGTAGAGCTTGACAAAATGATAGAAGATAGTGTAATTGAGCCTGTCACAGAGTCCGACTAGATAAGCCCAATGGTCTTTCAAGATAAGAAAAAAATAGGTATTAGAGTTTGTGCAGACCTAAGGAAGTTGAACAATCCATGTTTACATGACCCGTTTCCAACCCCTTTTATAGACGAAGTATTAGAAAATGTAGGAGGGTGGGAGGCCTACTCGTTTACTAACGGGCTTTCATGTTATCACTAGATCAAGATTTCACCAGAAGACAGACACAACATGACATTTGTGACATAATGGGGAAGCTACATGTACACCATAATGTCGTTTGGGTTAAAGAATGCACCTGTAGTTTTTTCTAGAGTAGTTGTCACGACCATTAAGGAGTTTCTTCATAAGTTTCTTGAAGTTTACTTAGATTTTTGGACTGTGTTTATCCTATTGAAAGATCACATAGAAATATTATTGGGATATTGTTAGGCCATGTGGTATGCAACCAGGGTTTATTGGTTGATCTTTCCAAGATCGCAGTTATTGTTAATTTTCCACCACCTGAATCACTAAGACAGTTAAGAACAACATTGGGTCATACCCGATATTACAAGAATTTTATTAAAGGCTATGCACATATTACAACTCCGATGGAAAAATTATTGAAGAAATAAGCTAAGTTTCAGTGGAATGAAGATTGTTAGCAGGGTCTAGACATATTGAAGCATAAGTTAGTCACTGTGCCCATATTGGTGTTCTCGGATTGGTAGTAAGAGTTTCACGTTCATGTGGATGCATCATCGATAGCGCTCGACGTAGTATTAACACATCCAAGAGAGGGAGAGTTAGGCCATCCAATTTTCTTTGCTAGCAGGAAGTTGTCAACTGTTGAGAAGAATTACACGATGATAGAAAGGGAAGGCTTGGAAATGGTTTATACTGAATTTCATGCACTACTTGTTGGGGTCCCACTTCAAGATGTATACAAACCACTTTGCACTCAGGTATCTAGTGAACAAGCCAGTGTTGGGGGGGATAATCTACATATGGTTATTGTTGTTCGAGGAGTATGATTTTGAAGTTATAGTGAAGCCAGGGAAATTGAATGCAGGACCATACCATTTGTCACGAATATTGATAGGTGAGGATGTAGGGAATATAAACGATAGTTTACTAGATGCACATTTATTCTCAGATCAAATGGTAGATGACCACTTTGTAGAGATTGTCCAATTTTTTAGTACAGGAATCGCTCCATTCGATATTATAGTAGAACATATTAAGAAATTAGTGGTTAAAGCAGTGAATTATTAGTTGATTGCAAGAAACTTATATAAGTTAGGTGTAGATGGGATACTGCGACGATGTGTGCTAGAACATGAAAAACAAATGATCCTAGAAAAGGCATGTGATGGACTGCAGGAGGACATTATGCAGTAAAGGAGACAATGCAAAAGATATTATGCTTAGGGATATGGTGGCGTACCCTCGATAAGGAAACTAAGGAACATTGTCAAAGCTGCGACGCCTACGAGAGAGTAGGAAGGTCGTCGCAAAGGGATAGGGAGAAGAACTTGAGGAAAATGAAGAGGTCTACTATGGATATCTGGTCTTCCAGTAGCCTATAGGGGAAAAACTCAGAAAACAAGATCCTCTTAGATTCGAAGTTTTAGACACTAAAGTATATTTAAGCAACATAGTCATAACAACACAATAGTCAAACATACATCACAATGGAGCTAAAACAACTGGACTGGATCATCCATGCCCGATCTCTTCAGTGTAAGAGGGAAAAGACAACACATGAAACTGATTAAAACTGGTTGTGATGTCACTGTGATCAAACCTACATCACAAAAACATAACTAACCTCAACTAGATCATCCATGTCCAAGTGTTATAACACAGTTGTTATAGAGAGATGAAAGGAAACTGTCTTACATTAAACAAGAAGTCTCAGATACATATACATAATAAGAGAACCAGAGGCTTCATTAAAATTTTACAATGCGGGAGCTTAGCTCAACCATCGACCCCAAAAAAATATTAAAACCGAGTATTTATACTTAGAACAATTCACCCCCATCAGAGATGTGACCTAGCTATTACATTTAAAACTTTGTGTCTGCATCTTCTTCTATCAGATGCAATCTCAGATCAGTATGGGCTTGCAAGAAGAACCACTCGCAGGGCTACCATAGGCTGACAACTCTATTTTCCATAGTCGGCTCCTCCATACTTTTCATTCATGGGATGATACTGAGTTTTCAACTACCAACACCTACTTTCATAACTTCTTCATTGGGATCTGAACGAGGCCGAGTCGACTTGGCACCTAGAAAATGCAGCGACCTCTTCTAGCGGCCAACACTGGCGTTTCAGCCTTTAGTGCAATTCACGTGAACTCTGCTCCTCTACCTGCATATGACCTCGGGCCATGACCCAACGCTTATCCCCTATGAGATTTTGGGATTTCACATTTCGAGATTTTTCACTTCCCTTGATTTCAAATATCTTGATGCTCGAAATCGTGAAACGACCCATCTGAATCAACGGTTGGATTTGCCTTGAATCTGATAGCCAGGATCATTTCCTTGAACAATATCAGTCATCCGCTGCTCGATAGGAATTTTCCCTCTCTTTATGGCCCTACTTCCATATGAACGCGGGTTGTGATCGTGGGCCCAACTCTCATGCGCGTCGTGATTTCGCATTTCATGAACTCACGTTGAGCTCCATACTCAAACCTTTGAGTCGTGAAATCACGATCTCTTGGATTAGGTTCCACGCGTCCCCTTTGATCGAACGAACCAGACAAATATCGATATTTTAGTATCTCGGATCCTCGGGACCTCGGATATTGGCACTCCAGGACCTCGGCCATCAACATCTCTCACTTGAGCTCTTCCAAAACGACTTTCTCTAGACTGATCCTGCACCACGTGTTCTTCTGTAACGGATGACCCAAATCACTTTGTGACTTTGCGTTTCGCGAGTCCTCATGACTCTGCCCTTTGACTTTTCCGCTCCACGAGTCAGCAAAATGTTGATCTGTTGCCACTTGTTTCCCGCCTTCATACACCCTGACTTTGGATAAAATGCATATGGTGGGTTTTTTAAACCCCTTTTCTCGCATCTTCTCTGCCTAAGGGCCAAATCCTTAGGGAAACACCCCCTTGCAGAAACATGTGATAACACCGACCACATGACAAATCATTCTATGTTACAAAAATTGAATTCTTCATGCTCCCAAGTTTAAACTACAAAAATAATATCAATTTCACTTAGGATCCAACATAGCATAGGACCTTTGCACCATGGAAAGTCAGGATAGTTCCAAGAGAGGATCCACAGTGTCCCAAATTCCTATTTTTTATTATCTTTTTGGTCTCTATCCCTAATAATAGCCTTTCATTTTCTAATTATTTCCCATTTTACTTCCATCCTAGCTTCTTTTACCTTTTGAACTTCCTTCCTTAATTCAACTTGGTCTTCTGGAATGAGATATTCATTTATAAAAATTCTTGACTCTTTTAAGCTCATAGATTTACTAAGTATGACATATTTATGGTCATTAGAGCTTACCTTGACATTAATAAACCTATATATATGTTCAATTATTATGCCCAAACTCTTTGCTTCTATCAAGTAAGTTGTCTCAATTTGTGACTTATTTTTTAGTTTTTCTTTTATTGTTGCTAGTGTGTCCTTGTCTTTCTACTCTTTTATAACAAAAATTGTGAGGTTTAAGGATCTTTTGTTACACTCATGATCCAACTCAATTATCTTATTCATTTCCTCTTTGATGGGTTTGATATCCAATTTATTTTCCAAACTATTTAGGGTCAAATTGTTCGCTGACTTTTCTTCTAGCTCTTTAATCTTGTCTCTTAGGTTGCAAATTTTTTTACCTCTCCTTCTTGGGTTGATTGTTTCTTTCCTTGGATTTCTTTTTACATCTCTTTTAATCTAGCCTCTGTTTTCTACATCTTAGTCTCAAACCCTAATATTCTATTATCTATCTATGTTTGAATCTTGTCTTCTACAGATCTAAATTTGTTATCAAGCATTCTCTCTAACTTTGTTTGAAGTTCGGCTTCTCTATATTCTCTCCATTTTTCTAATGTTTCTATATATTCATAAATATTGTTTAGGGTTACTTTTATAGGCCTCCCCTTGAGAGATTTTTTTATCTGTGGTGAATTGATCATATGGGAAAGGAGAGAAAACAAATAAGAAAGGAATGTGTGCACCTAATTTGTAACAAGGTTTGAATGGTAACAAAAATAATAAAAAATGGAGCTCAAATATACTTCATCATAGCTTAGGTATAATTCATTGTAGATCAACTCCAATATGATTCCTCTACTAGAGTTAAATCATTGCAACCAATATTACTATTTCAGAACTTCATGCAAACATCATGCCTCAAAGAGCTTATATCAACGCTAATACCATGGAATTTAACTCTAGAATTGACATGGATAATTAGAATCACCACAAAGTTTAAAACACAGAGTTGACCACAGACTATAATCGTAGAGTCACCATAGATTTTAAATCATAATCATCATGGGATATAACCCTAAAATCACCTTAGAGTTTAAATAAAATTATCACAGAGATTAAATCAAAGCCACCGCAAAGTATAACCCACAAACATAACATTGCATAGTATTTACAATGGCCTCCATATACTAGAATCATTGCAAAAGTTTTAATAAAGTCACTGTGGATTAGAGAAACTTACATTCTCATGGGGATTGTGTCATGCTATAAATAATTGAGTTGAGTCTCTTGCCCTGTTCATGGGTCTCCAAGTAGCTAAAGTGGAACAAATCAAGTCTTTGGTAGTCTTGAGAGACTTGAAGATAGTCATCAAAACCATCAGGGATCATTGCACCAAATCAATAGGAAAGAGAAATTTAACATATTTGCACATTCTTGAAGAGATGGAAAACTTTGATGAAATCCACTTCTATCATACTTTGAGAGAAAATAACAAAAGAGTTGATGAACTAGAAAATAAAGGTTCCCTCCTCAGGATAGGAATTTTGTGCTCCAATCTAGAAAAGATCTTGGTCTATCCTCCATAATTTTTTGATTTAACGCTCCTAAGTCCCTCTTTTATGGATCTATTAAAACAACATGAAAACGGGTTTTTCCCCAAACCCCTCCATTTATTGAATTTAATAATGACTCTTGTCCTCTCCTTCCCTCTTGAATTGCCAAGTTCCCCCACGATCTGCCTTCCTTTATTTCCCATGTGCTTGAGCTCCCTTCAGTCCAATCTTTCCCCTCATCCTTGCTTTCAATCCTCCTCTCCCGTCATTATTGATAGATGTGGGACTATCGTTCCTCGTGTGGAGATGTGGTCTCATCATTGGATTTTATGGATGGCTCTAGATTCGAAAGGTTCCTTGGTTCTTTTCCCCTTTCGTCTTCCATGCCAAATTGGGGATTTTTATGGTGGTGGTAGGTGGGCTCCTATTCTCTCCTCAATAGGTTCTAGAATCCTCTATTCCCATATTTTCTTCTCCATTATTGGTGGTCTTTTCTACTCTCAGTGCCCTCTCAATAGAGCTCCCCACTCCAAGGAAACTCATATTCTCAACCATTGCTCGGAAGGACCAATCACTCAGAGTTCTTCAGGCTTCGACAATGTAGTAGCTTTAGTCACTATCCAACAAGAACCATGGACTCTAATTCAAGATATTAGCACTCAGGGAACAATAGACTTAGAGTTAAAGTTACAACGCTTCCATCTTTTCTATGCAATACAAGTTTCAATTTATACAAGGTTTCTTTTTTAGGATTTATATCTATTAAGTACCAAAGATATGAATATAAAATCATCACAATTGATTCAAGAACAATATAGAAAAACTCTCACTTTATTATTATGAAAACCCTAAGGGTAGGGCAACATCATACAATAGATCCTATTATGAAAGGGATCCACTCCATATCACTTGCCTCTTCGAGAGGGAAACCTCATAATGAGCTACGCTCCAAATACAATATGTCTCAACTTGTTACACATTATTGTTATAGCAAGATTTTCCCCACCATTGCTATCTTGCATAGAGGGCCTTTTTCCATTTCCCTATGCAGACTTGTCATCCATTTTTGATGAATCCATAGCCAAAAATACACATTTTTCCACATATACGCACCCTATATGCTATACAACATGCGTATATGTGGGCTACTCCACTACAACCCTCGTACATCAAGATTTGTGCCAGAAAATAAAAAAACGGAGTCGGGTTTCCATGTCACGACAGGAGATCTCTGATCCTTGGCCTTCCACATACTGGAAAAGTTCTGACTTGGCCCTTCAGTTGCATTTTTAAGACTATAAAAGCACAATTCCGAGCTATGGAAAAGAAGAGAAAGAATTCAACTTTGAGAGCAAAGTTACTCTGGAGAAATTACTTCATATTGAGTCTGCATCCCTTTGTCCCTCAAGTTTGAAAATAATGTTCAACCCCTGAGCTCTTTCCCTATTGTTGAGAGAACATCATTGTCTCTCTCCTATGAGCTTTCCTTTGGTGGAGGATTGAAGTGGTGGAGGCCCAGTTGGAAGGAACTTGGTTTCTTGGTTTCAAACCGTGTCGACACGGAAGTCCGTAATGTTGTCACTTCTGCTGATCAATTATTAATAGAAATAATCCTTTCCCATCCTATTGGTATTGTGCAAATATATGATTATTATCCATGGGCATGTTTGTAATGTTTATTAATGGATTATGTTATCTAATGTGCTAGCCACTTTATAATATCACCATGTGCTTTCTATGCTTGTTTGCTAAGAACTTATTGCAGGTATAAAGCTTTGGGTTGAAGTGCTCAACGGTGGAACATCATCGAACGTTGGATCGAGGTAAGCCTATTTTTTATCTTGCAAATTAATTTATATAACATACAATGGAATTGAGTTGATTTATGAAGTCATACATGTCTGTTGTGGTTTACACTTGGCCATAGAGAGTTTTTCCCTCGTAACAAAATTGGTGAATCGACCCAGAGGAAGGCCTTATAATTCCAGACAGGGCTTTGGTTCTTACCAGAATCCTGGGTGGAATGCAGTTCCCAACACACAATCTTTCACAGGAGGATGGGGCCAAATGTCACAACCCCGTCTCCCTTTTCTAGCCACACTCAATCTACCAAACTTGTCTAAGTTAATGAATGACCTGGTGAGTCATGATCCCACATGGCCCCCCATCCCCACCAAAATTCCTTCAGACATTCCAAAGTTTAAGGGTAAGAATGGAGAGGATCATGGTGAGCATGTTACTACCTTTCACCTTTGGTGGTCATCGAATTCACTGAAACATGATTCTTTTAGATTACAATTGTTTCAACGCACTCTCATTGGAGTTACTTTGCAATGGTACATTGAGCTACCTAGGGGGACATGTGGGTCATTTAATCAGTTGGTGGTGGCCTTTCTCAACCAATTTCAATTTCCCATTTATTATAATGATGGCCTCGAACTATTGTCGACTCTACGCTAGGACACTTCCACTCATATATCGGATCATATCCAGGAATGGCATAGACGGAGGCGGTTGACTAGGACTCCTATACCCCCGACCTTTCTCCTAGAATGGTTCCTAAAGTATTTTCACCCTCCTATATCGAAGTATGTTGCTACTTCTGGGGTATCCAATGAGGAAGAATCTATCTTTAGAGCCCAACAGTTAGATTTAATATATGCTCAGTCTGGGATGTTTTTTCCATAAGCACCACGATCAAATTATGATCTTAGGCAAAAAATCAAACCTCATGCCGATGGAATTGTAGGGTCCACCAATGTAAATTCCACAAACTCGACGACTAAGTCTGTCGGAGGATCAACTTTGTCTGCATCCTCCAAACCCACATAGTCGGTGGATGTACATTCTATGCAATCATCAAAAAACCCAAATGGTGACCAACAACCAAATGAGAATAAAAGGAAATGTCGAAACAATCGCAAGGGTGGGAAAAATGGTAACAAACCCAAGGACAAAGATAATAATGGGAAGTAGAATGATAATGTTGGAGAGGGAAAGAAAGAGAAACATAAGGTGAAGTTTCCTTGTAAACTTTGTATCGATGACCACCTTACACATTTATGCCCCAAACTCGCGGAGGCTGCGAGGCTTTTAAATCTACCACCTGTTGTGATGATGAATCGATTCCCTCACAAACAACACTTAGCCTCGAGCTCTTCGAATGGAGGAAATGCGTCTGGTAGAACTCAAAACCCACCGTCGCAAGATGGCGACCGTGTTTGTATCAATATGGTCGACACAAAAATTGATATAGCCACTCGTTCTCGAGATTAAACTCTTCAAAAGCTAGTACCGGTCTAGAAGCTCCTCCTCCCCCTCTGGAGATGAAACTATAGATTGAGAAACCAGATCCACTACCTCGTATTCCGAAAGGAGTACTCAAACGCTCTACTCACAACCCTAATGCTAGAGCCGCCCAGAACTACTCTATCATTAAGGATCTAGGCCAAACCCCTTGTGCGATGTTGGCTTTTGACATACTCCAAACATGTCCATCACAGAGGAATTCCTTAATCTATGCCTTAGGATCTCTATAACCTAGTGGCTCGAAAGTTATCAAGTTTGACGTCACGAATATGAATCCTCACTTACATTACCATGTAGCTTTCCAAATCCACATGTAGTATTCCAAGTATACCATCAAACGAGCAGTCGTTGATGAAGGTGTTGCCACTTGCATGGTGTCCTTGGTCTGTTGGAAATCTCTTGGTTCTCCGATCCTTTCCAGGTCGTCGAACATGTGGACTGCATTTGACAGTCATTCCTTTTTCCCTCATGGAATTTTCCCTGCCTTTTCGATCCAGTTAGGTGGGAAGACGGTAGAGGTGGAGGTAGAGGTAGTTGATGCGCCTCTTGATTATAACCTGTTACTAGGTCCCAATTGGACCTATGCTATGGTCGATGTTGTATCATCCATCTTCCGTACACTATCGACCAGTTTTCCTTTGCGTACTCTAGTCCTAGTGCATTTGTTGGACCGTCGATCCCTGTGATCGACAATTCTCAGCCGACAACTGAGAATATCAACGTCAAAATGTATTCTTCCCTCATGGTTACCTTCAACTTCTCGACACTGATTCACCATGTTTAGTAGGCCTGCTTTAGCAGGGAGGTCCATTCCTTTCCACACTTCCTATCTTAGTGATCCATGGACCCTACCTTCTCTGAATTCATCAAGTGAAGGTTAGTTGCATGTTGGCATGGCTATGCCACTATCAGCAATAGATATTGCGTATAAAGATGTTATTTACTCTTTCGCCGATCCCGATCCTGTTACTCCACAGACGGACGAGGATGATCATGTTCTTAGGCCTGTATGGGCCACCTCGTTGTCTTGTTCGCATGATTTCTTAGATGAGACTTTGCCTTCGGATGAAGCCATCCTCGAAGCCATGAATGGTTTCAAGAGACCTTGGGATGATATGCATCATCGATCTTATTTTCTCCCAAGTATTGAAAGAATCGAGCAAGATGACTTTCGGTCTACCTTGAGTGAGATAGTCGGTCACGCCATAGTTCCACTTGATACGCACAACATTTATGCCGAAGGAAATATGGTGAGTATTTCTCCTATCGTATCAATTGATATCTCTCGTACCCCTGGCAATATTGAGAATGTAAATATAGGTGCAGACTGTTTGGCAAAATAAATTATGATCTTCACTGAACTCTTCAAAGAATTTTGAGATTTATTCACTTGGTCATATGAAGAGATGCAAGGGATCAACCCTTGTATTGTCGAACATGAGATTAGAACTTACATGGATGCTAAACCTGTTTGACAATGTCTTAGAGCTATAAATCCCAAGAAGGCCCCTGTTGTTAAGGCAGAGGTGGAGAAACTACTTAACATTGGCTTCATCTACCCAGTTCCCTTGACCGAATGGGTATCTAACCCCGTTATTGTGAATAAAAAGAAAGGAAACATCCGTGTGTGTATGGAATTTTGTGACCTGAACAAGGCTTGTCCTAAAGATAACTTCCCTATGCCTTTCATTGATCAGATTCTCGATGACTGTGCGGGAAGCGAGATATTTTACTTTATGGACATATTTTCAGGTTATAACCAAATCCAGATCAAACCTGAGAATCAAAACAAGATGGAATTTATATGTCCTTGGGGTACTTTTTCATACCGAAAAATGACTTTCGGCCTTAAAAACGTCAGAGCAACCTTCCAACGTTCCATGAATTTCACTTTTCATGATCTCAAGCACATAGTCGAAGCCTACCTTGATGATCTTGCTACTCACTCTCGTAAGAGAGTGGATCATGCTATACACCTTCAACTACTTTTTGAAAGATGTAGTTACTATAGAATCCGATTAAACCTCACAAATGCATCTTTTGTGTTAAGTCTAGCCATCTCTTAGGATTTTTAGTTTCCAAGACTGGGATCATGGTAGATCCTCTTAAGGTTAAGGAAATACTTCAGTTGCCTCCCCCGTGCACAATTAGACAACTTCAAGGTTTACAGGGGAAAGCTAACTTTCTACGTCATTTCATAGTGAATTATGCCAATATCACTTAGGGTTTCATGCGCCTCTTGAAGAAGGAAACACCTTTTATCTGGGATGAGCAAGCCCATGAGTCTTTCGATGCTTTGAAGAAAGCCCTGGTATCGGCCCCTCTGCTAAAATCCTTGATTACAGTAGAGATTACTTACTGTATATTTTCGTGTCTGGAGAGACGATTAGTATGGTTCTAGTTTAGGAGGATGATGAGCTCCATGAGCAGATCATCTACTATCTTAGTTGAAATCTAGTCAGTCCTGATCTTAATTACTCTCACATTGAAACTCTAGCTTTGGTTGTCGTTCACATAGTCCAACGTTTACGTCACTATATATTGCTTTGCAAGACTATAGTGGTTGCTGATGTCAATCCATTTCAATACGTCCTTACGAGGCGTATCATAGGGGGGAAATATAATAAATGGATTGTCATCTTACAAGAGTTCGATCTCAACTTTTCTTCGGCCAAGTCCAAGAAATCGCTAGTTTTTGCAGAGTTAATATCTGATTTTCCACGATTAGATGAGGATGTTATCCATTTCAATTTGTTTGCATACAAACACATTTTCCTTGTCTCGTCGTCCGACCCCTAGTATGGAGACATTGTTTTATATATTCAAACCTTGAAGTTTGCTCAACATCTCTCACAAGATGATCGATGGCATGTTAGATACCAAGCCAAAATGTATACCATCATCGATGACACTTTGTATCGCCGAGGAGTAGATAATATCTTGCGTCATTTATTAACTCACGAAGAAGCTGAGTTAATACTAAATGATTGCCACAAAGGGTCTAGTGGTGGTCACCTATTCGGGCTTGCGACAACCCAAAAAATCCTGCGAGCCAGTTATTTATAGCCTACTATCTTTAAAGATTGTATCGAAGCGATTAAGAAGTGTCACCCTTGCTAGATGTTCACTTGAAAAATGCACTCGTATCCATCCCCTCTTCACCCAGTCATTATCGTCGGTCCCTTCACCAAGTGGGGGGTAGATTTCGTCGATTGCAACCCAACTTCAGCTAGGGGGCATCAACACATTATTGTGGTCGTCGATTACTTTACTAAGTGGGTCGAGGCCATGCCCACCATAAAATCTGATGTGAATACTGTAACGTTCTTCGTGTTCAACCAAATTATCGCCCGGTTCGGTATCCCAAGTGAGATTTTCACTGATCGTGGCATTCACTTTCAGAATGAAATGATGGTAGAACTAGCATCTAAATTGGGTTTTAGACTCGATCATTCATCCCTTTATTACCCTTAGGAAAATGGGCAAGTAGAGGCCATCAACAAGTCTCTCAAAACCATTTTTCAAAAAAAATTCAGTCACAGTAATTCCAATTGGCACATCATGCTATATCTCGCGCTTTGGGCATATCGAACCTTGGTTAATACTGTCACCAGTTTTTCTCCTTTTCAGTTAGTGCATGGTGTGGAGTCGATCCTTCATGTTGAATGCAAAATACCTTCTCTCAAGTTGGTAGTTGAGCGCCTACCTAACACTTCAGACTTACAGTGACGCCTTGTGAACCTAGTGTTGAAATAATGTAACTGCAAAGTGTATTCTTATTATTATTTAATATATTATTCATTGGATCAATCCCCATTGTGGATTGATCATGTCAGTTACTTTAAGAGGACCAAATCCCCTTTTGTGGATTGGTCATAGTGTAATTGTAAAAGGAAAAAGAAGAAGTCATCCCCATAATATATCAAAGAGGCCCCAAAACATAATAAAGGTGGTTATAACAACCTAGTTGGAGAATTCGGCCCTACCAGTGAAGAGACACTTCACACATGCCAGTCTTGTATAAATAAGGAGGCTAACGCCTCACTTAGACACACAACTCACTTGCTCATTTGTGAGACAAGTTTCAGAATTACAGTTAGAGAAGGAGAGAGAGTGGTGCATATTTGGGAGAGGATCTTCTGCATTAGTTTAAGGGATCTCTTGGCATTGTATTGGCTATCTATAATAAGGAAGTTTTGTTGGGTTTTCTTCCCCTAGAGGGTTTCCTAGGATAAATGTTGTGTCTCTTGTGATTGTGTATTTCTCAGTGATCTTGTATTATGCTATTGTTATCTAATGAAATGCAAAGAACTATAATAATGCTTAAACATTAACATGGTATCAGAGCCAAGTTGAAGGAAGCATCTTTCACAAGAGTGAAAAACGTCATTGTTGTCATACATGAAAATTAGGGCTTTTTGATGGTGAAGCTTTTCAACCCCAAAACCATCTAGAAAAGTGTACCCTCCCCTAAGGATCACTTTGGCACTCTCAGCGCACCTTTTCAGTGGCTGGATCTCCCAGAAAGTGAAACCCTAGTTTCACAAAGTACCAGAAGTACCAGAAAACTAGTGTACCAGAAGTACCAGAGGTACCAGAAAACCAGTGTGCTAGAAGCACCAGTCCAGAAATCCATAGATCAAATTTGGAGGAGAAAAAGTTGGCTTTTCTCAGATCCAAACACACCAGGTTACTCACCTTAGCCAAGCGCACCTCCCGGTAAGTTCATATTTTGATTTTGAGCACTTTCATTTTTCGGTCATTTTCCTAGCTCCAGGTAAAGATGTCTGCAAGTGGCTAGAAGGAGTGGAAAACTTCCATGCCTGGAAGTATAGTATTGGCCTCATTCTTGAAGAGAATGACCTAGCAAGATTTGTCAAAGAAGAAGTACCAGAACCTGTCGATGCTGCAGAAAAGGCAAAGCATGGAAAGGACACAATCAGGGCCAAAATAATCATTGTAGATTCAATCATAGACCACCTGATTCCTTATGTGTCGTCTAAGAAGACTCCAAAAGAAATGTTTGATGCCTTGACCAAACTATATGAAGGAAAGAACATAAACCGGAAGATGAATCTAAGAACTCAACTGAAGAATACAAGGATGCAGAAAGGAGAAACAATTCAAGAATATTTCTCCAGAATATAAGAATTCAAAGAACAGTTAGGAGTGATTGGAGATACCATAGACAAAGACGAACTCATAATGATGACCCTAAATGGTCTCACAAGACCTTGGGATGCATTAATCCAAACGATATGTGCCAGAACGGAGAAACTGAAGTTTGATAGTCTATGGGAAGAATGCATCCAAGAAGAAACAAGAGTAGTGAATCATGAAGCGTTACTAGCAAGAGATAATGTTCAAGCCCTAGCTACTCACACCAAAGGAGGAAGGAAGAAACCCTACTTCCAAAAGGAGACTGATAAAGAGCCTCAACAATCAAACAAATTCAATCATAAAGAATCTCATCCAAGGAGATTTCAGAAGAAAGGACAACGAAAGGAAAGGGACTGCTCATCTGTACAATGTTATCATTGTGACAAGATGGGACACATTGCGAAGTTTTGTCTAGCCAGATGAGAAGAATACAAGAGAAAACATAAGAGGCTCCATGCCCATGTAGTCGAAGATGAAGAGCCACCCGCAAAGATGATAAGAGAGCAGATCAAAGACCATGTCTTGATCTCAGCCCTCTCAAGATCTATAACATCCGGAGAGGACACTTGGATCATTGATAGTGGTGCATCCAAGCACATGACGGAACAAAGAAAAATTCTCTCTTGTATCTCATAAAAGAAGTTTTCTCAGAAAGTGACACTTGGAGAGGATTACCAATATCCCATCAAGGGAGTGGGATAATCAAACCACAAACTGAATTCAGGGAATTCACTAAAAATGAAGGATGTACTATATGTACCAGGCTTGAAGAAGAACCTACTCTCCATTTCAGCTTTAGAAAAGAAAGTCTTCAGAGTTGCCTTTATATATGGATAAGTTATTATGTGGGATAAAGGAGAAACCTTAAATGAAGCAATCATCATTGGAAGTGAAGAAAATGGCTTGTATAAACTAAAGGGTCACTCAGAGGCTGCCATGACACACACCATTGAAAAATCATGTGAACTTTGGCATAGAAAGTTAGCCCACATCAACTACAAGGCACTACCATACATATGCAAAGCGGTCACAGGTTTACCAGAACTCAAAGGTGACCATGAAGGCGTATGCAATGGATGTGCACAAGGGAAGAACATCAAGAACTAGTTTCCGAAGAGGGACAACAAGGCAAAAGGAGTCCTATAACTCATTCATTCAGATGTATGTGGCCCAATGCCATCATCCTCCATTAGTGGGTATGTATATTATGTATTATTCATTGATGATTACTCTCGTAAAACCTGGATATATTTCTTAAAATCTAAAGATGAAGTGTTCAACAAGTTCAAATAATTCAAAGCCTTGATAGATAACCTTTCTGAAAGGAAGATTAAGATACTTAGGTCAGATAATGGAGGAGAATATACCTCAAAATAGTTTGTGAACTTCTGTAAAGATGTTGGGATCAAGAGGGAACTCACTACTCCCTATAATCCCCAACAAAACGATGTAGCTGAATGTAAGAACAAAACCATAATGGAAGCTGTGAAGACTATGATCCATGATCAAGATCTTCCTATGTGCTTATGGGCAAAAGCAACAATGTCAGTTGTATATGTGCATAACCGATTGTCCCATAGTGCACTTGGGCTCAAGAAATCAGAAGAGATGTTCACCGGAAAGAAGCCAGAGGTAAGCCATCTCAAAATATTTGGATGTCTAGTGTTTATTCATATACCTAAAGAAAAGAGAAACAAGATGGACCCTTCAGGAAAGAAGGGAATATTTGTGGGATACTGTGAGGTCTCCAAGGCCTTCGGAAGCTATATACCAGGTCACCATCACATTGAGATCAGCAGGGATGTGACCTTTGATGAAGATGCAATGCTCAAGAAATCTAAACTATACCATCTTGAAGAAGTATATGAAGAGGAACCCGTAATCCCCAGTACTGCAATGAGGGAGGTTCCCAGACCTGCAGAACCAGTGAGGGAAGTCGTAACTTCCCCTGATGAGGAACTTCTAGAAGACCATGATATAGTAGAAGTGCAAGAACCTCTTTAGATGACGACCCTCCATAAAATAAAGCCAGGTTAGGATAGAGAGCTTATTCAAGAGGGAGAGAAGTACGATGTTCCCCAAGGAACTACGAGATAGGTGAAAATACCAAAGCCATTCTCCAGTTATACGGCTTTGATGTGTGATCTCCTAAAAGAGGAGCCTACCTCCTTTGAAGAATCCATTTAGAGGAAAGAATGGGTAGATGCCATGACAGAGGAATACCAATCCATAATTAAGAATGAAGTATGGGAAATAGTTCCCAGACTGAAGAGTAAAGATGTGGTATCCTCCAGATGGATCTCCAAAATAAAACATGCTGCTGATGGAAGTATTGAGAAGTATAAAGAAAGATTTGTCGCTTGTGGATTTTCCTATAAGGAAGAAATTGACTATGAAGAGACATTCTCTCATGTGGCCAGATACACTTCGATTAGAACCATCATAGCTCTTGTAGATAAGATGAAGTGGAAAATGCACCAGATGGACGTGAAGACATCTTTCCTAAATGGTGTCATCGAACAGGAAGTGTATATAGAGAAACCTCAAGTATTTGAGGTTGAAGACAGGAAGTCTCATGTCTGCAGATTGAAGAAAGCCTTATACGGATTGAAGCAAGCTCCTAGAGCTTGGTATGTCCATATAGAGAGTTTATTGATGATATTAGGCTTTACCAAGAGTAAAGAAGACTCTCACCTCTACTTCAAGATCATGAACGATGAGCCAACAATCTTACTGCTATATGTGGATGACTTATTCTTAACTGGAGAAGAAAATCTCATCACTGAATGTAAAAAGAGACTTGCCTCGGAATTTGAAATGAAAGACCTTGGCCTAATGCATTATTTCTTAGGTCTTGAGGTATGGCAGAGTCCTAAGAGGATCTTCCTTAACCAAGGTAAGTATACGGTCGAAATCTTGAAGAGATTTGGCATGTTGGAATGCAAGCCCATGAATACACCCATGGAAGCGAAGCTGAAGCTGCTGGTTGATACTTCGTCAGAGTTGATTGATGCCACACTGTACAGACAGATTATTGGATCTCTAATGTACCTAACGAACACCAGACCAGACATTTGGTTTTTCGTGAACACCTTGAGTCAGTTTCTGGTAGAACCCATATGTGTTCACCTAGTGGCTGCAAAACATGTGATGAGGTACCTTAAAGGTACAATAGATTGTGGTCTCATCTATGATGGAGATCATGATTTCACATTGAGTGGATATACTGATGTAGATTGGGTAGAAAGTGTTTCTGATAGGAAAAGCACTTCAGGATGTTGTTTCAGTTTGGGATCAACTATGATCTCATGGTAGAGTAGGAAGCAATCTAGTATTTCTCTCAGCACAGTGGAAGCAGAATACAGTGCTGCATGTTTTGCCAGTTGCGAAGCTATATGGCTTTGAAAGTTGTTGACTGGCCTATTTGACTTAGAGATGAGAGAAACCTTGATTCTATGTGACAACCAGAGCTGCATAAAGATGACAGAGAATCCTGTATTCCATGACAGGTCGAAGCACATAAAGATCTGTTATCATTACATCTATGACATGGTGCAGAGAGGAGCCTTAAAGCTCTAGTACATTAGCACGGATGAACAGGTTGCTAACATGTTGACCAAGCCACTATCTCGTATAAAGTTTCAGTACTTTTGAGATAAGCTTGGTATAGTCCGAAAGGACCCTCCTCGAAAGGGGGAGTAGATGCTATGATGAGACATCTCTTGTTTCTGACTTGATGGTTTTGACGTAAAGCAAGATGATGTGATATGACTAGTACTGTGCTTCCAGCTAGATAGTTGTGATGTAAAGCCAGTCTAGTATCCTGCTTCCGACCTGATGGTTGTGACATAAAGCAGGACAAGTACCTTGCTTCCGACTTGATGTTTGTGACATAAATCAAGATGATGTGTGACTAGTACTATGATTCTAGCTGTATAGCTGTGACATAAAGCAAGTCTAGTTCCCTGCTTCGGACCTGATGGTTGTGATGTAAAGCAGGATGTGTACCTTGATTCCGACCTGATGGTTGTGACATAAAGTAGGACGAGTATCTTGCTTCCAGCTTGAGTGTTATGACATAAAGCAAGATGATGAGATGAGACTAGTATTGTGCTTCCAGCTTGATAGTTGTGACGTAAAGCCAGTCTAGTATCTTTCTTCTAGCCTAAGTGTTGTGATGTAAAGCAAGACATTGAGATGAGACGAGTACTGAGCTTCCATCTTGACAGCTGTGATGTAAAGCCAGACTTGTATTATGATGAGCCAACCTTGTGCTGTGATGATGATGATGTATTAGTTTTTATACTAATACATATTGATGCAGATGATGATGGCATTCCTTTGAGAATGACGATGTTGCCAATGAAGAAAACTTCTGATGATTTATAGATACGTCAGTCAGTGTTCCAAGATGATATTGATGATGTTGTCCTCTCACCCACTTGATGTTGTTGATGATGTTGTCCCCTCTCTCTCACATGATGTTGCTGAAGAATACCCTTCTTGTTAAGGGGGAGTGTTTAAATAATGTAACTGCAAAGTGTATTCTTATTATTATTTGATATATTATTCATTGGATCAATCCCCATTGTGGATTGATCATGTCAGCTACTTTAAAAGGACCAAATCCCCTTTTGTGGATTGGTCATATTGTAATTGTAAAAGGCAAAAGAAGAAGTCGGCCCCAGAATATATCAAAGAGGCCCCGAAACATAATAAAGGTGGTTATAACCACCCAGTTGGAGAAGTCGACCCTGCCAGTGAAGAGATACTTCACATGTTCTAGTCTTGTATAAATAAGGAGGCTAGCACCTCACTTAGACACACAACTCACTTGCTCATTTGTGAGACAAGTTTCAGAATTGCAGTTAGAGAAGAAGGAGAGAGAGTGGTGCATATCTGGGAGAGGATCTTCTGCATTAGTTTAACAGATCTCTTGGCATTGTATTGGCTATCTATAATAAGGAAGTTTTGTTGGGTTTTCTTCCCCTAGAGGGTTTCCCAGGATAAATGTTTTGTCTCTTGTGATTGTGTATTTCTCAGTGATATTGTATTATGCTATTGTTATCTAATGAAATGAAAATAACTATAATAATGGATTAAACATTAACACCTAGAGAGTCTTGACGAGTAGCGTCGGGACACCTTTACGGCTATCGAGGCAAACAAGAAATGTGTCAAGGTTCAGTACGACAGATCTATCTGTCCTCGGTTGTATATTGAGGGTGACTTGGTCCTCTTATATGATCAAGCCAAAGAACTACTAGGGGCAGGCAAGTTTAAACCCATGTGGCATGGTCCTTACATCGTGCGACAAGTTCTAGAAAAAGGAGCCTATGATTTGGAATATTATGAAGGGAATAAATTGGTCGAGCCCAGAAATGGGCTCTGCTTGAAAAGGTACTACGCTTGAGCCCTAAGCTTGGGAGGAACTCTTTGTATACTAATGTAAATTTAGTGTATATATGTCTCTTTCCCCCTTTTTTCTTTTGTCTTTATCTTGCTTATCGAGTTTTCCCTTTGTTGGTAGATGTCAATGGAGTCTTCGGTCTACCTAGGATTTACAAATGGAGCCAGTCGTCATACATGGAACTTAGCTTCCGCTGCTTGGGTGGTTTACTCACTCGAGGGTATGCCGGTGTCTTCATGTGGCATATGCCTAGGGCCATCCACAAATAATGTGGCCGAATATAGCGTCGTCATAGAACTTTTGTGCGATGCTATCTTGCATGGTATTCGCTCTTTAGAAGTTCACTCAGATTCCTAGTTAGTAGTATGTCAGTTGAACGGCCATTACCGCGTGCGTGATGCTACTTTACTCCATCGATTCCTACGGGTACGTCTTTTAGAATGACAATTTGATTTTATTACATATTATCACATTCATAGGAGTTATAATCATGTATCCGATGCCTACGCTAATTACGTTTTAGATTGGCATTTTTCACATTAATAAAGCAAAGAAAACCATTAAAACAATGTACACATTATAAGATATAAGTAAAGCCAAAGATTCCTTTATATATATTTCAAAATATGGTGTTTATATTACAAAATTAGGGCTAAAACTCTCAATACACATATACAACCGGTATACATATCCCACGACATCTACGCCTATGGCGACGGATGTGTGTCATGGTAGAAAACCACGGCATTTGCAAGATGTTGGAAGAGTCGTACCCATGCTCTAGGTGCACCAACCACCTGTCATTGCATGGATTCAAGTAGATCCTCTACCTGAACCATAGGAATCCTCTATGTCAAATGAGACAGGTTGTCCTGCACGTTTTGTAGGACCCTCTCCGCTTCTCCTCCCACCGCCTCATCTCCCTGATTCCTCCGTCTATGTCAAATAAATCCCCCTGGCCTTCGTGGACCCATGTATGTGATTACACAAGTGTCTAGTTAATATTTAAACACCATTGAAAAAAAATATTTTTGTTCTTTAAATATAAAAATACAAAAAAATGAAATATTTAAAAACTTGTTACCTATATCATCGTAGGCGGCCCTTGGTTGAAGTGGCATATCAACATCTCCTCTAAAATCGATCCTCGCATAGGGATAATCATCCAGAGAAATGACTTGTCGCTACCACTAGAAGAAAAAATCATCATTGTAGGGCATTGATACCCTACCTCCCCCCTGTCATCTCATGACCTCGATCCACCGCGCCATGGCTAGATCATGTGGTTCTATAGGAAGGATCTCCACTCTAGGTCCCAGACCTGTAAACCACTCTAAAAAGAAATTGAAAAGAATAGAGGCAAACCCAAAGTTTCTCTTACTCCCTTGTTTTCACTCTGTCAGTTGACTTTTCATATTGGCCAGCAGTGAGGTACACCAATCGTAGACAGTGGATATAGCACACTCTACTTCGTAAAACATAAGCGGTCTTGATGCTTGATGCAACGAGGCCGAACCTATGCTACTGGTAAGCATAAGCACAATGATCTTCAAATTGAGGTTAATTATTTCCCAGATGGGGACTTGGCTTCCCACCTTGGGAGTCCCTGCTACACAGTGGGCATCGATATACTCCTTAATCTTCATCCCACTCCCTGCGTTGTGTGACTTGAGGTTCACAACCTCCCCTCGATGTGATAGACCAGTCAAGAAGTAGATGTCCCGATCCATGTGGATATTGGTGGCCACCCACCTTTTCTAGCTGACTCAAAACAACTATCTAGCAATTTTGATAATTTACTATTTTTAGCAATTTTCGGGTCCTGAACTTTCGGAGCAGGTTTGAGGCCCTAAACGACATTTTTTAGGGTATGTTGTGGTCAAAAAGTTTCAACATGAAATTTTGTGCAACTTCAGTAGTCCTTGGATAAATCTTTCCAATGGGCTATAATACGTCTAAAACGAAGATCTTATGCAAAAGTTACGACCTCGGGAAGTTGATGTACTGACTTACCCAAATGGGGCCGACATGACTTTTGGCGCTTTATCTCCTAGGGTTAGGTTTTTGGATGTTTAGGGTTTTTGAAACTTCTATTTATTGTAAAAAGGCCTTGAGAGCCTCATTGTAATGATATTCTTGTGAATGAGTGCAACCATCACATCTCTTCTCAGAGATAAGCCGCCACCATTCCAACAAGCTTGTTTTCCACTACATTTTATAGTTTTAGCTTATTTCCTTATTGAATAGAAAACCAGTTTTACTGTATATCTGTTATTCCATGTTAAGCATCTAGTAATAATCTATAGTCATTTCGTTATGCTCATAAAATATGTATCAGTGGTATCAGAGCGCTCTGCTCTTTGTTGTCTTAATGCATGTCCCTAACGAGGTTGGAGTACAAAGAGTTGGGTCTCAAGCTTGTTTCTCTTGAGGACAAAAGATCTCACACACCCAAGAGACCTCTCATGGAAGGATAAAAGAAATGTGACAGGACAGGAGATCCTTTCAAACTGTTGATTAAGGAATCCCTCACGCAACAGAGGAATGAGATGATGGATAATTTCGTGCAAATCCTTTGGTAGCTACCAACAAGCGACGCATCTTCTTCGAGCAGAGGCACTGCCCCCTTAAAGGTACAAATAAACTTTGATATTCCTATATTTGAAGGTCAGATAGACACAGATGTTATAAACAAGTGGTTGAATCTACTAGAAGGGTATTTTTCTGTCCATAACTTTTCGAATAGAGAAAAGATTACTTTTGCGCTCCTCAAAGCCGTTCCCCATGTCAAAGATTGGTGGGAAAATTTTTGTGAGAAAAAGGAAACAGAGGAACCCTCATTATTTACAATCACAGCCACCTTGGAATCCTTCAGGGATTCTATTAAGGAACAATACTACCTTGTCGGAAGTTATGACGACTTGTATACCAAATGGACCACACTGCGGAAAGAAAGAGACCAAGCAGTGCCAGATTTCACAAATATCTTCCATACCTTATGCACCAAGATGGGTATCAAAGATTTAGAGTGACATCTAGTGCTCAAGTATCATGGTGCTCTGCATAGCTACATCCAGACCGAAATGGAATTTTTGGACATCTCATCCTTGGGCGCGGCCTACCGATATGCCGTCAAAATTGAGCAGAAGCTCAAACAAAAGATGCGACAATTTGGGTCGAGGAACCCCTCACAACAAAAGCCAGGAAAGGGAAGCCCCAACCCACAGAACAAAGGACAGAGCAAAAATGGAAAGTATCAGGACAACCAGTCCAATCCGCAAGAAAATAAGGACACCAGTAAGACAAAGAAAGATACCGGGAAGTGGTGTGATTTCCATAAGAGCCCTTGGCATAACATTGTTGACTACTGCTCAAAGAAGTTGTTGGTGGCTAAAGTGAAAGCCTCTAAATCAGATGCGGGTTTTGACTCTAAGTCAGAACCAGAAAGGGGAAGATGGATCATTGACACGGAACCCAGTGCCACTGTTTCTACCACTAAGCTCCAGCAGGGTGAACCAGACGAGCCAGAAGAAGGAGAGAGCCTCTTCCATTCATAGATGTGGGTAAAAGGCACCATGTTGCACTTCATCATTGATAGTGGTATCCAGAAGAACCTCATCTCAGCAGAGGTCATCAAACGGCTGGCCCTGCCGATAACACCGAACCCACAACCCTACACCATTGGATGGGTTTGCTAAGGAAGCGATCTCCGCGTCAACCAACAGTGTCGAATATCATACGACATCAAGCCCTTCAAATATGAGGTATTGTGTGATGTTACTCCTCTCGAAGTTTTTGATGTTCTTTTGGGCCAACCTTATTTATGGAAATGTCATGTTGTATATGAGTCTAGGCCTCATAGTGTTATTATTAATTTGAACAGGAAATTGTATAGGATACCTGAGGTTGTTCCACCTAGTGCTATTTCCTTGATATTTTCTAAGCAATGCAGGAAGGTCATATCTCAGACGGGGAAGTTTGACTTCTTCATGATTCGCTCTTAGAATGAGAGAAAGATCACAACCACATCTAGGGTCTCTGCGACCGACCTCTCCACACAACAAAATAAAGTAGATAAGGCCATGGAAGAATACTTAGATATCTTCTCCTCACCTATCGGGGTACCTTTGCACTGCCAGGTCAAGCACCCCATCGATCTGACCCTCGACGCACCATTTCCCAATGAGCCAGTCTATTGTCGCTCTCTATTAGAGAATGAGGAGATCAAGCGATAGATCCAAGAATTTCCCCACAAGGGGCACATCCGTCCCAGCTCATCACCTTATGAGAGCCCAATCGTGTTGGTACGGAAGAAATATGGAACCTGGAAACTTTGCATTGATTCATGGGCTCTTAATAAAATCACAGTCAGAAACCGGTACCCAATTCCCCGAATCGACGACCTCCTTGATCAACTCATGGGGGCCAAATACTTCAGTAAGATTGATTTGAAGTCTGGCTACCACCAGGTCCTGATAGAACAGACAGATGTATGGAAGACCACATTCAAGTCAAAGGAAGACCTTTTTGAATGGTTGGTCATGCCCTTTGGTCTGACAAATTCTCTAGCCACTTTCACGAGGATGATGGAAGATATCCTGCGACCATTCAAAAATACTTTTGTAGTGGTGTATCTGGATGACATTCTCATTTATAGCAAGACTTGGGCCGAACACTTGCAGCATATTCAACAGGTTTTTCACACCCCGCGACAGCACAAGCTATATGCCAACTTGGAAAAATTCTCCTTCAACATTGATAGGGTCCATTACCTAGGCTACATCATTGATCAACATGGTGTACATGTGGATCTAGCCAAGATCCAAGTCATCAGTGACTGGCTAGCCCCAACCACACTCACTGAGCTTCAAAGCTTCTTGGGCCTTGCCAATTTCTACCACAGGTTTGTGTTGGGATTCTCCCATATTGCATGGGCCCTCAGCCAAATAACCAGGGGTGGTGGTAAGGAAAAATTTGTGTGGGGTCGGCCCCAACAAAAAGCATTTGATGATTTGAAGCAGTGCTTGTGCTCAGCCCCAGTACTTTCACTACCAGACCTGCAACAACCCTTTGAGATTGAGACTGATGCTTCAGACTATGTTGTGGGTGTCATTCTCACAAAACACGACCACCTCGTGGCCTATCATAGTGAGACACTATCATATGTTGTCTATAAATACCCTACTTATGAAAAATAAATGTACTCCATTGTGAAAGCCTGTCTCCAGTGGAAACATTACATTCTTGGGAGGGAGATAGTCATCCAGACTGATCATAAGCCACTGCAATTCATGCAAACACAAGGAAAATTGCAGAATGACTGCCATCAAAAGTGGTCCACATACTTGCAGCAATTCCACCTCAACATCAAGTATAAAACAGGAAGCACCAACCGCATCATTGATTGCCTCAGTAGACCACCAGATGTGACACTCACCACAATGCTAGACTCTTGCGGCCATGAGACCTCTGGATGGCCCAAAATTTATGAGATAGACTAGGACTTCGGCACCACCTACCAAATGTTGGGTGCAAAGGCAGTTGTCGATAATTTCCATCTTCAGGATGGGTTGTTGTATCATCTGGCCCATATCTGTGTTCCATCAAGAGAGAGAGCGAAGTGGATCTGGAAATCCCACTATAGTCGGGTGGCAGGACACTTCTGCATTGAAAAGACAGTGGAGATGCTACAAAAACATTTCTACTGGCCGAAAATTCGACAGGAGCTCAGCAAGTATATCAGGTCTTGCACTGCCTGTGCTATTGCAAAACCAACCACTAAGAAACAGGGCCTATAGACCCCTCTTCCTACTCCTGACAGGCCATGGGAATCCATATCAATGGACTACATGTCAGTCCTCTCATCCACCAAGTGGGGAAAGGATTGTGTTTTTTTGGTTGTTGATCGCTTTTCTAAGATGGCGATTCTGGTTTCCTGCAAGAAGAGCATCACAACAGAAACCACTGCCAAGATCTTATTTGAACGAGTTTGAGTACATTTTGGAATCTCACAAGCCTTTGTCTCAGATTGGGACAGTCTATTTCTCAACACATTATGGTTAAGCCTTTGGTCACTACTGGACACCAAGCTCACCAAATCCACGACCTTCCACCCCTAGACCGATGGCCAAACCAAGGTCATAAATCGAATGATCGTGCATATCCTGCACATGTATAATTCCAAGCACCCTCGTACATGGTATGAGGGTCTTCCCTATGTCCAACATAGCTACAATTGAGCCCTGCATAGCTCAACTAACCACAACCCCTTTCAGGTGGGGTTGGGATTCCAACCATTGGGTCCCATAGATGTTGCACTTCCCCTTGCGGTCACCTCGACCAACTCCTCTCCTGCTCCAACTAAGGCTGACAAAGCCACCCGGTTCATTGAGAGGATCCATCACATCCTCCAACAGGTTAAAAATATCCTACAGAAGTCCAATGACAACTACAATCAATGCCATGATCAACATCGAGTGCCACATAAGTTTCAGGTGGGCGACAAAGTTTGGTTGCACTTGAAAAAAGAACGCCTTACATGACCCCATCGGAATCTTCGCCCACTCCGTTATGGGTCATACACCATCAACAAGGTTGTGGGGGATAATGATTTTGAGCTCAACATTCCTCCTTTCCTTGGCCTGCACCCAGTGTTCAACGTGGACCTCCTTCGGCCTTATTTCCCACCATTATTGGACACCTAAGACGTAGTAGAAAAGATGACACCAACAGAGCTCAACCACGACTGCATACAATAGGCATCCAGTGATCAGATTGTGGACACACAGATCAAGGGCACTCGACAACAAAGGATCCAGCTTTATCGAGTCGTCAAAGCAGGGTAGCTCCTGCACCAAGGCAAGTGGCTCACCCGGGGCCAAATTCAGCAGAAATTTCCTCATCTGATGGGGGAACTCAATGCAATGGAGAACATTGCTTCCTGAGGAGGAAGGATTGATCTAGGTGGATATTGGTGGCCACCCACCTTTTCTAGTTGGCTCAAAACAACTTTCTAGCAATTTTGATAATTTACTATTTTTAGCAGTTTTCGGGTCGTGAACTTCCCAAGCCGTTTTGAGGCCCTAAACGATGTTTTTTGGTGTATGTTACAATCACAAAAAAAATTGTGACTTGTTGTAGTCCTCGGATAGGTATTTCCAATGGGCTATCATACGCCTACAATAGAGATCGTATGCAAAAGTTACGACCTGGGGAAGTTGATGAACTGACTTACCCAAATGGGGCCCACATGACTTTTGGCGCTTCATCTCCTAGGGTTAGGTTTTTGGATGTTTAGGGTTTTTGAAACTCCTGTTTATTGTAAAAAGGCCTTGAGAGATTCATTGTAATGATCTTCTTTTGAATGAGTGCATCCATCACAACTCTTCTCAGAGATAAGCCGCCACCATTCCAGCAAGCTTGTTTTCCGTTGCATTTTATAGTTTCAGCTTATTTCCTTATTGAATAGAAAACCAGTTTTATTGTATCTTTGTTATTTTGTGTTAAGAATATGGTAATAATCTGTAGTCATTTCGTTCTACTCATAAAATATGGATCATGTCCTCTACTTCGATCCTCATTGGTTGTCCATCAAGGATAAAGCTCTCGCTATCAGGGTCCCAGTAACCCAGCAACATCTCCAACAACCTCACTTGGGCCCTCATTCCTTTGAGATCCAAAAATTTGTATAAGCCACATCGTTTTAGAGCCGCTTGAGCCACCAGATCTCGATGCACGACTGCATCTACCTCCTCATTCTCTTGCTCTCTCCATTCCAGGACCATCCTACAAAAAACAAATCATTTTTTTGAGTTAGAACCCCTCTTTTGGTCATTTGCGTACCTATACATGGATTTCTTTGCACACAATTGCGTGTAGGGATTAATACATGCTCCTTGTGGTTCACAAGGGTGTATACCTCGTCGTACACGCAACATTAACAAAGGCGACCCACGTATACCGAAAAACCTAATTTACGCCCTCAAAAACTAAAAAATGGAAAACTAATTCAAAAATGTATCCACTCAATTTGAAGAGAATGGGATGAAGAGTTACCTGATCGAGACGGTTCGCAATTTCGTTGCCTGATGCTCCCATAGTCGTCGTTTGAATCTTGGAGGTATTTTGGTCCAAATTGCACTATTTGGGTAAAAATCAAAATGATACAGTAATTTTTTATTTTATTACTATTTATAAGCTATTTTTACCCACTTTATATAGTTTCATGCTATTTTTTAACCTAATGGACTAATTCAAGAGTGGTTTTGAGCTGTTTTTTTGTAGTTTTGACTCAGTTTTCTTGCAGATTTCCACGTCATGATTTGTTGTTCGCCACCTTGGGCAGGTATTTTCATAACCTAGCATATAGGATAGGTATCCACTCCATCATGCATTTTTGCATTATCCTTCGACTACTGTTTTTTATGCCTTAGGAATGAACCCATTTGTTGCAACACAGAACCTCCCGTCTGCTATAAATAGTGTCGCTAATAAATGGTAGAGACTTACCAAACATGGGCACCCTAGTTAGATCCTCTTTGTCATTTGGTGCTGATGTCGAGTTTTTCCTTAGGACCAAGAGTCCATTATAATTCAATACATGACCTTATGATGAGCCTCATTTCTCATTCAAGCACATGAGACATTATTCCCCGCGGACTCCCAAAAAACGAGTCTTAGTTAAGCTCTTTTCCGACTGGTCTAAAAACTGAAAATATTGTCGAGTGATTTGTCCCTTTCACACTCGTTAAATTGGATTTGAAAGGTCATGAGTCTTAGTTAATCTCTTTTTCGACTTGTTATAAAAAATAGAAAAGATTGTTGAGTGAACTTGTCTTTTTCACACTCATAAATTGGATTTGAAAAGACATCTATTTGGCACAAGTTTACCCCTTTTTCACACCAAGTAGACTACAAGACATAAAAAATGATATTTTTTGGCATTAAGTTGTGATTTCATCTCATGCCCTCGCTTGCAGTATTGAGCCTTTAGCCGATTCTCACTTTGCGTTATAAATCGTTGCCTAAGCAATTTTTGCATCCTCAACCAAGAAGAGCCTTGTTTATATCCTTCACAGTTTGACACCCTATACCTTGGAGGGAACATTACCCCGAGTGTCCATCTCTGGCATGCATTTCTTGTATTAAGCATAGGTATGTTCCACTGCTGGAACTGGTTTTGATTACTTGCGACACTTGTTTCCTCCTTTGTATCATAGCATTCATTTGTTATGAAAAAACAAAAAAAGATGGGTGGGAATGGAGTACTATATTATAATTGGAAGTAGTCGTGTCTCCTTTGAACATAGCACAAAATTATTGAGTCCTTATGTCATCATAATTTTGGGTTTAGCATGGCCTTAGGAAGCTGATCTCATCACTGAGTTTTCTCTACCGATAGGTTACTCTTCCAGTCCCTATAAAGAACGTTATTGATGCCTCCTGCATCTAATAGTCACATCATTGAGTCTATGTTGTCGGAGTCCACCATATGTCTCATGATCTTGTTCAAAGGAAGTCTATCAACCTGTGTTGGTCTCTCCTCATAAATCTTGACTTTGCATGTCGGTCATACCCTCAGTTTGTCTTAGAATCACATGATACTATGGTCTTATCATGCACCTAGCCCTACTTGCATCATCGGTAGGTCACCTTGAACCCAACAATCAACATTTCATCATTGGTCGCTGACTGGGTGGCTTCCCTTGTGTTCAACTCCAAGACATGTATTCACACTTTGGGATTCGTGTAGTGTCTTGGATGCCATTAGCCTTATTGGTGGTTTCCTCGCATTTGCCAGCAGTTTTCATCATTGGATTCTATTCAGAGGTTCTTTTTCGTATACCGATTGCATTTGGTACACACGAAAGACGCATAGGGTTGTTGGTTCATGAAAATGTTCTTCGTCCAATCTCCACCAAATCATGAAGCTACTGCTTTGTTCCTCGTGATGACTGATGAGAGATGCCTTAATTCTCTCCTTTTGGCGGGTCTCTTTCCATCGACTTCAGCCCATTTATTCTGGATACGAGACCTAGAGTTTTACGAGTACCTTGAGGCTTGCAGTCACTAGTGGTAGGCTCTCTCTCCATTGACGGATGGGAATACATCAATGTCTCCTGATAAATGGATTTCTCAAGTGTGCGACACTGACTCCTTTATTCACACTTGTAGGAATGTACTCGGTGCCTTGATACCTACTTTCATTATTGGTAGGTTGTCTTGCGTTTGTTAACGGTATACCTCAATGACTAGTAATCAAACGATGTCTCATTGTGTTCGACCTCAAATCCTTTATTCACATGATGTAGACTTGCACCCTTAGCGGATAGTGTAGAAGACTTGAAGACATCACTACGTGGCCACAACTTTCCTGAGATGTTTCTTCCCTTTCATTGGACCAGTACCTATTCGACTTCAGTGATCATGGGAGATCAGATTGTACTCCATGGTATACAAATATCTTCATATTGATTTTGAGACTGGTTTCACTGGGCCTTGTTCGTGACTATGACAACTTTTGGCATATAACCGCATTTGTATTTGCCTATTCATGGCCAAGGACACTTATTTGGTATATTTTCCACATGGATCTGCATTGTATTCTTGGCAGCCATGTATGCAAAGTCAATACAAAATGTAATGAGCAATCGGGTTCATCCAGCTGGTTCTCTACCACTCCACTCCTGGGTTATTTATAATGTATTTCGGCCATCGCAGATACTCCTCTGATCTCACACATTAGGGGGCATTTGTTATAGCAAGATTTTCCCCACCATTGCTATCTTGCATAGAGGGCCTTTTTCCATTTCCTTATTAAGACTTGTCATCCCTTTTTGATGAATCCAGAGCCAAAAATACACATTTTTCCACATATATGTGCCCTATCTGCTATACAACATGTGTATACGTAGGCTACTCCGCTACAACCTGTGTACATTGGGATTTGTGCCCAAAAATAAAAAACGGAGTTGGGTTTCCATGTCACGACAGGAGATCTCTGATCCTTGGCCTTCCACATATTGGAAACCTTCTGACTCGACCCTTCAGTTGCATTTTGAAGACTATAAAAGCACAATTATGAGCTATGAAAAAGAAGAGAAAGCATTCAACTTTGAGAGAAAAGTTACTCTGGAGAAATTACTTCATATTGAGTCTACATCCCTTTGTCCCTCAAGTTTGAACACAGTGTTCAACCCTCGATCTCTTTCCCTATTGTTGAGAGAACCTCATTGTTTGTCTCCTATGAGATTGCCTTTGGGGGAGGATTGAAGTGGTGGAGGCCCAGTTGGAAGGAACTTGGTTTCTTGGTTTCAAACCGTGCCGACATGGAAGTTTGTAATGTTGTCACTTCTACTGATCAATTATTAATAGAAATACTCATTTCCCATCCTATTGGCATCGTGCAAATATATGATTATTATCCATGGGCATGTTTGTAATGTTTACTAATGGATTATGTTATCTAATGTGCTAACCCCTTTATACTATCACCATGTACTTTCTATTCTTGTTTGTTAAGAACTTATTGCAGGTTTAAAGCTTTGGGTCGAAGTGCTCAATAGTGGAACATCATCGAACGTTGGATCGAGGTAAGCCTCTTTTGTATCTTGCGCATTAGTTTATAAAACATACAATGGAATTGAGTTGGTTTCTGCAGTCATACCTGTCTGTTGTGATTTACCCTTGGCCATAGAGAGTTTTTCCCTCGTAACAATTATTTTTGTCATCCCTATGACCATTAATGATGTAAATCTATCTATTGCCTTCAGAGGGGTCAGTGGCCTGAATTTCTGAAGAAAGAAGGGAGAAGAACTTTCCCTGAGAGAAGAAGTTGTATTTTCCTTTGTAAAAACCCTAGGAGGATTTTCGTAGGCTTCTCTATACGCGGGGTGTGGAAATGCCTGATTTCCTCACCTTTCTCTATAGCTAGGTTGCGGAGTTTCCACAGGTTGCTCTATAGCTAGGGTGCGACGGCCTTTGTACGTGGGAAAAACGATCATTTCCTCGATGCTTCTAGAAGGAGAAGCTTCTATCGTGAGGTGGCCTATGAATGGTTTGGATATTACTCACTTTCATGATTTAGTGGGATAATCCTAACCTCCTCACCTTATCCTCTTTAGCTTATAAAAGGAGAGGAACTCTCATGGAGAAAGTTAGCTTGGCTTGGGATTAAGCTTTTGATATTGGCTTGAGCTTGAGTTTTGTAGATTGGAAATTTGGCTTGATTAGAGTGGCTTTGAGCTTTGCTTTGTTAAGATATATTGTGAGCAGCTATCAAATCTACAGTCTCAGAATCTGTGGATTAGAAGTGTGTGGGAAGAAAGGAACTATTGGAAGGAACCTGACGACATCAAGGCATCTGATTGTATCTTTCTTCCACATTCTTTAATACAGATATACTTTTCTTTCCTATATGAATGTTATTTGTTCATATTGTATGATTCCTTGATCACGTACATAGTTTCATATCAAATAGACTATGTTGTTCTTGTCTTCGTTGGCTTGTGTTTCTTTGTAGATATTTCTCCATGAGCCTCGCGACGGAGCCTAGATTGCATTGGCAAAGTCAGATCTTCGATATTTAAAAGGTATGTTCTAGATCCATTTCTCATTTGATAATTGAAATCTAAGTAAAGAGTAGTGTATTTTCTTGTTTTGTTCTAGTTTCATAGTGAAGCTAGGGGGATTGATTTGTGTCCACACTTAACAATTAGCCCGATAACAGAACTTCTCCATTACATTGCTTGAACCCCTTTATATAGTGCTACCAACCACCTAAGAACATTCTAGAGGAGGAACCTTCTAGAAGCAAAACCTTCTAGTAAGTCCTTTTACATTTATTACATTCACATTAGGCCTTATTTATTTAAAGTGGCCTTTATATATAACAATACCTATCTACTATTATTCCCCTTGGGTACCTCCCTAGGTACCCCATATTATTCCCCCTAGCTACACTACAATACTAGTTGGCATAGTAAAAGAGGAAAACTTTTGAAGTTTGATCTTATCCTCTTATGGAAGGAAGCAATTTTGGTCTAACTTTTTGATATTAAATCTCTACTAAACCTTTGTAATCTTCTGCTACGTTTTTTTTACAATAGTGTTTTTATAATACAAATCTATCCATTTCTGTGGTAAAAAGAAAATATCTACCAAAAATATTATAATATATCAACATGAATAACTCTGGATGGGGTGTCACATAGCCCAATGCGCACATGAGCCCACACCTCACATTAAAACTTATGGACACTTGGATCCTTGATTATAGTGCCGATGACTTAGGCGGTTGTGTTGGGAGGTGGTGAGGTCATTTCAAGCAGAGTTCACTGCGGATGAAGGATTTCGAAAGCAGAGGACGACTGCACGCTCACACGGTGGAGGAAGAAAACCTTAATGCCCGGTACAAGGACTTCAATAACCTCATAACGACCATGATGCAAGCGAGGAGAAAGCACTTAAGCCAGCATAGAGCTTGGACACAATGAAATTTCGTCTCTAGCCTCTACCTAGAGCACAGTTGCATTGGGCGAAAACTGGGTTTTGGGGTATTCCATCTCCAAGAGTGGGTTTGGTCTTCTCATCTCAGAGAGCTTACAATTTCTGAGCACAAAATACTAAGGAAAAGGGGATGCCCGAAGCAAGGAAGGAGTGCCCACATCCCTGTGGGTCGACCCATTTCCACGGTGGAAGGCATGGATAAATGACACTCTTGTAGGATCACCAACATGAAATTGAAACAAGGATCAACATTAGGAAAGTGGGCATACCCCGAGAGGATGGGGATGCAAAATTGAGTGGTTTGACAGAAAGGGATGCTCTCTTGGCTACACCCTGAAGTCTTTTTTGGGTTGGACTTCATCCGAGAGCCCACCACCCAACAGTCACAACAATCCTACCAGCGGAAGTCACAAAGTTCACCGCGAGGACAATTCAACGAAGAATTCTATGGCACTGTCACATGCAGGCATGAGGAGCAACAACAACGATGAAAAAACATAGCACATTCTTGGAGTCCTTTCCACTCTTCAACAATTGTTCTTTGAGCTGCGTAGCGAGGTATCTGATTTGAAATTTCACATTGATCTTTTAGAGAAACATACATCCACAACCATGGCTTTCAACTTCACTCGAGAAGTTGCATTTTCTCATGTGACGAAGGAGGCAAGGGTGCCTATCCTACTCCCCTCTATTCAGAAATGGCACCATGCATGAAAGTCATCTAATTTTCCTTTTGTTTTGGTCTTGCAATTTTGTATTTGGTTTTAATGTTTTTAATTGTCATTAGTTTTGAGGTCAATCGATAGCGTATGGTCTAATCATCCTGTATATGTCTTATGTCAAACGATGTCAGTGGGCATTGTCTTTGTCAAAGTCTTATAGTTAGCACAGTCGTGAACAATCAACTAGAACAGAGTCGGTTTCCAACAATGATGACTTACGCTCGAGGGAACAACTTTTTTTTGTAACAGTTTCCTATAATAAGCTTTTATACAAATCTTATATATATATATGCCAAACTCTATTATTGAGATCAATTAATACAAAGCCATGAAAGTTAATTTTATGTGGAAATATTGTTTAGTTGGGTTCTTAGTTTTTCAATTGAAGAATAAAAGGTTTACATAATAAAAATATATTTTATATAAATAAAAACTCTATTATTGAGATCAATTAATACAAAGCCATGAAAGCTAATTTTATGTGGAAATAGTGTTTAGTTGGGTTCTTAGCTTTTCAATTGAAGAATAAAAGGTTTACATAATAAAAGTATATTTCATGTAAATAAAAATATTTAAGACATTATTTTTGATTGATGGATTATAAATTTTAGTTTTTAAAATAAGATGTTAAATTATAGTTAGAATAATAATTGATTTAACGTATGTAATTATGGAGTATCTGATTTTTCTATAATTTTGACAAGTATTATCTCTATATATTAGACGCAATAAAATTCTTTGCGTGCTTCAGTGTATCTTCGACAAATAAATAGTTAGGTTGTTTTAGAACATTGGGTACAAATATTAAATTATTTATTGTAAAACATTATGCTAACAATATAAACCTGTAATTTAGAAATATTACGATAATTTTATATGATTTAGAAAATGTTTAAATAATATTTTTAAAACATTATTAACATGAATATGGTTCACTTCATGTGTGTTTTTAAAATAAAGTTGGTGGATATGGTTCACATCATCTTCACTTACTCAAAATTCGACCTTTCATCTTTATATTTAAAAATAATTTTAACAAACTTACGAATTTAAAATATCAAAAATATTTGTTGCCATGAATAACCCCACCTTTGTCATTTGTCTCTCCTAATGGTATGAAGACTTTATAAGAATTGATTGAAAATAAAATGTGTTTATGGTGGTTGAGCTTGAGCTGGTGAGGGGTTCATCTTCTAAAGACTTTGGAATAATTAATTTTAAAAGGAAATTTGTACGTTTGGTGGTTGAGAATGAGCTATTTGTGGTTGGTTAGGGGTCTATCTGAATAATTATGATGATATTTGATTTATGTTATTTATTTAGGGGTTTATCTGAATAATTATGATGATATTTGATTTGTGTTATTTATTGTTTAATATTATATTATAATGTCACATCGATTTAGTCAAATTCAAATGTTTTTTTATAGGGAATATTTGATTTGAAAGTTGGTTTGCGACCCTTGATAGGAACAAGTAAAGATATGGTTATAATCATGAAAACATGTTATAACTAAAGTCATGTTACTATCAAGTTAACAACAAAATATATATGGTTATAACTTTGTTTAAATGTGAGTTATCTTTTTAATTGATTGAATGTCATTGAAAAGGTTAAGAGGGGAGTTGTTTTCTATGGAATGTCATTTACAATGGATATGAAGATGATTAAGGTTATTAAGAAGATAAGGTTTAGTTTTTATAAAATGAATTTAATTTTAATGAACAAGGAGTTGTGTATTATTGTGGATTGAACTATGTCGAAGAATATGGGTGATTGGAAAAAATTGTATAATAATACAAGGTTAATAAAATTGTAGTGGAACTTTACACAATTTTTTTTGAGGAAAATAGTATTGTGAACATGTTAAAGTATGGTAACTAGATGAGTTCTTATTATGTATATAAAGTTAGCTTCTTTTAGTGGGTTACGAAGACTCATGGTTAACATCCAACATTCAATTGTGAAGACTTGCTTGTATGATCAACTATTTGTTCACATATAGGTCTACTGCAAGAATCATCCTTGAAGGTTGATAAGTTGATGATGGCTAGTATTAGTTGATGGAGTCGTGGTTGTAAATTTTCCTATGGGACTTAACATAGAATAGGAAAGTGTTCCCCAAAACAATATAGTCATTATCAATATCCATGCATTTTGCACTGCTAATCCATTATAGCCGATGTAGGATTATAAGATGCTACATTATTGTGATGCATAAAATAAATAATATGTTTTCATAATTATAGATGGATTTAAAGTGCTAGATTATTAATTACATCACATTATAACATATTTTAACTTCCCCTCTTAATGTTAACAATGAGAATGATTACACAATCACAATAAGATATCATTACATTAATATTATCATTAATGATATCCTCCTTCATCCCCAATAAGTTGGGAAGATGGATGAACTTCACTACCGTTAAGGACTCATTGAAGATGTTTGCAACATTTGATTAGTGGGACAATATTATATATGGACAATGCTATTAGGAATTAAATCACAAAACTAGTAGGTATGGATGTCAATGTGCTTGGTTTTTGAATGGTACATAAGATTGCATGCAAGTTTTATGCTATTCCATATATGTTTAGTAATGCTTTCAACATGAGGGTGGGTGGGTTATGGAGTGAAACTTTAAATTAATTAATTAATATAAATTAATTTCACTAGGGATGGGTAATTCTCTGAGGGTGTTGATGGAGTCATGTAGTGAAATTTTAAATAAATTAATTTCACTGAGAATGGATAGTTTTATAAGGGTGGTGATGAAATCATATAGTGAAACTTTAAATAAATTAATTTCACTTCCAATTTTTAAAATGCCAAAAAGTTTACAAGTATAATTTTTACCCTATTAAATTTGTCAATATTTTTTTCATACTTTCTTAATCTAAAGTTAAGAATCCATATTAGTAAATATAACTTAGTCAGTCCCCGGATGGGGTGCCACGCGCTTATACGAGGACACGCGGGACGCTGCAGGGACGCCAATTAATGGCATCAACCAACGCAATCCCACCGCTGATCAACTGAGTTATGGCTCGCACCAGACACCATAATGCGACGAGCCCTCTCGTGCGCGAGGATGGTACCAGGCGACAGAGCATTATCGAGCTAGTGTTAATGGCGATCGCGTGTGAAGTTTCATGGAACTTTATTGCGGTAATAGGCACGRGGGATATGTATTGGCCTCACGYCGAGCTCATTTYGTATGAGTGGCACCTCCRTTTTCAAGCAGACGCAGCTAAGGCAGTCGCAGACCTGCCACCCCARCCCTTCTCCACAACCAGGCCACYAGTGACTTCCACAATGCCCAGGATCAGAGGCAAGTCGCGCCGTGGAGYAGCCTGGTACAGGGCTGAATCCTGGCGAAAACGCTTAAAGCATTTAGAAAAAGYGATCACCCTAGYATCCATCCGCCGAAAGAGAAATTMTYGGKTGCCTCCCATGGCAATTCCAGAAAATACCARGCCTGAGGAGGCACTGCAAACTCACCCTCCCATGGCAGATTCYRAGGAGCGTAGGCCACGACCAGAAGCCCACCAGGGGAAACAAAGTGTCGTCGAGCAGGAAGCACCGCATTGTCCATCCTGCATCGTCGAAAAGGAAGAACCACCCGACGAAATACAATATCCCCCTTGCATCGTCGAGGAGGAAGAGCCACCTGTTGACGCCAAAGTGCAGAAGGAAGAAGCGAGAACTCCGCCTCGACCACCGGGAGACTCCAACGCACGCACAACAAAGAACCCTGGCGCGAAGACCTCGAGTGACAAGGAACGAGGGGACCATGCCACCTTCCCCGAACTTTGGCACTTACCACTGGTCTTTGAGCTTCGCAGCATGCTTGATGACCTGGCTTTCCGTATTGCACGGATGGATCAACGCATCGACATGCTCTTTGCAGCACTCTCGAAGAATGCTCCGAAGAAGCAATGCCCCACTTGCGCACAGGAGTACTCGATTCCTGCAGGGTGGAGCCGAGCCGGCCACAAGCGAGCGAGATCGAGCCAACAGTTCTGCAAGGGCTCTGGTTAGAAGCTTTGTGTCATTTTGGTCTAGTTAGTTTGTTGCTACTCCTTTGGTTAGTTATGTTTAAGTTTTTGAAACTTGATGGCACTGTCGCCCTGGTTTCCCCCGGGCAGGGCGCACAAGTATATGATAGGATAAATAAATTATGCTTGGTACAGGAAATCCCGCTGTCCTGGTTTCCTACTCAGGCAGGACAGCTGGTGTTACCACCACGAGTTGTATACTCTGATTTTTTATAATATAGAAGGTCTCACCGGTTTATTTAAAAATATATATATATAACTTAGTCAAACATTATTTTTTTATGCTTTCTTAATCTAAAGTTGAAATGAATCAAATATAACTTTGTCAAACTTAAAAATAAAAATAAAAAAAATGAATATATATTATGGAATAATGATATATTTTAAAATATATAAAATTTAAAATGTTTATACAAAATTATTTAAATTTTATAAATTTAAATATATTTGTAACATATATATTTATTATTTTTGAAAAATAATTTTAATTATTATTTTAACATTATAAAATATAAACAATCAAATATTAAAATGTATTGTGAAATGATGTTATGATAAAGTCAAAGCCCCATCTTCATATATTGTGTTCATGGATTTCGAAATTTTGGGAGGTGTCTCCATCCGTGAAGGCGTGTAGGTCATGTTTTTCTATATTTGGGAGGTGTTTTGATGATGTTCACGATGTGGCTACGTGAAATAATAGTAACCCACTACGTTTTAAATACGAGTTGTTGAAGAGTCGTTTTCTCTCTATCTCTAGTGTCACTCTCAAGGAAAACAAATCGTTGTTTCATGATAAATATAATTTGGGCAGCTAATCAGGAATAGATAAGATCTGAAAAGTGATTTTTATGAGATCTGAAAAGTGATTTTTATGAGATTTTTATGAGATCTGAAAAGTGATTTTTATGAGATCTGAAAAGGATATTATTTGATTTTAAATATATTAAATTTGATTTTTTTAGTAGAGAAAAAATATTAATGTGAAATAAAATTTAAAAGTAAAATTATAGCATTATGCATAATAACTATAAGGAGCATCATATCATAATTATAACTATAAGTTAAAGAGATTTACATCGACGGGAAGAGAGAGAAGAGAGAGAAGGGTTTGACAATGAAACTTGTTACTTCTTCGAAAGACTAAGGGCGGTATCGTCGGGGAGGCAGCTAGGGTTTCCCTAGTCGCCTCCCCTCTCGCAGGCACTCGATTATGCTTCCCCCTGATGACGCGTCTCAGTGGTGGTATGGACTGGTGCACCTTTTTTGTGCGGTTTTTGGCCGGTTGGGGTTTCTTTCCCTTCGATTTTCTGGTGGCTATGCCTCTGTGGAGGATTTAAGTTTTGTTATGGATTGAGCGAGGATTGTCGTTGAGAGGCTTGTCGCTTCCTAGTTCTTTCCAATAGAGCGCGAGAGTGCGAGGAGTGAGGACGACCGGTTTCAAGGTTGAGGAGTGCGGGCCCTGCGGATGGGTGTGGAGAGCGGGCTCTTCGGATTTTCCAGAACAACTCTGTCTAGAGCTTGGTGTTGAGGGCGTTGAAAGAGCGCGGGCGAGCAACTCCATGGGAGAGGAGCATGGGGCCTGCGGTTACACTATGGGCGAGGAGCGTTAGCTCTGAGGATTCAACTTCTATTCGCTGTGGGTGTTGGGTTCTAGTCCTTTTGGACGGGTTTGTGTTTTCTTTGGCCTCTTTTACTAGGCAAGAAGAGGTTTGGGCCAGGGCTTTGAGATCCTCGCTAGGGGCGTGTGGTGTTCTTGCCAAACACTTTGAGGTCCCATAAGGGCGTGCGGTGTTTGGTAAATACTTTGAGGTCCTTTGGGGGTGAACAGACACTGGTCTTTTCGAATCTCTTGTGTGCAGTGATTTTGCAACCTACATGCTAATTATTGTAAGAAGTTTGGTTTTCTGTGTAACAATGTTTTATTAGATATACTTGATATTGATCTTATGATGTAATGACTGTTTTGAAAACATATTATATTTTTATAAATATAATAATCAATTTTTTGATTGGAAGTTAAAAAGATTTACAAAATATAACTTTTAAAACATAAAAGATGTTATTCACAATTTTAAAAAGTAAGCTATCACATCAATTCAATAATTTGCACTCCAAAATAAACTTCTAGATTTATAAAGTTTTTAAAACATATGATGCCATATAAATCATCTTCATATCATAATTGTTAATTTATTTTGAATTACTTATTTTGAAGGAGCGCGGGCGAGCGGCTCCATGGGAGAGGAGCGTGGGGCCTATGGTTACACTCCGGGTAAGGAGCGTTGGCTCTGAGGATTCAACTTCTATTTGTTGTGGGTGTTGGGTTCTCGCCCTTTTGGACGACTTTGTGTTTTCTTCGGCCTCTTTTACTGAGCAAGAAGAGGTTTGGGCCAGGGCTTTGAGATCCTCGATGGGGGTGTGCGGTGTTCTTGCCAAACACTTTGAGGTCCCATAAGGGCATGTGGTGTTTGGTAAATACTTTGAGATCCTTTGGGAGCGAGTAGACACTAATCTTTTCGAATCTCTTGTGTGCAGTGATTTTGCAACCTACATGCTAATTATTGTAAAGAGTTTGGTTTTCTGTGTAACAATGTTTTATTAGATATACTTGATATTGATCTTATGATATAATGACTGTTTTGAAAACACATTATATTTTTATAAATATAATAATCAATTTTTTGGTTGGAAGTTAAAAAGATTTACAAAATATAACTTTTAAAACATAAAAGATGTTATTCACAATTTTAAAAAGTAAGCTATCACATCAATTCAATAATTTGCACTCCAAAATAAACTTCTAAATTTATAAAGTTTTTAAAACATATGATGCCATATAAATCATCTTCGTATCATAATTGTTAATTTATTTTGAATTACTTAAGAACATACTTAGAACACAATGCTAAGAAACACATAATAAAATAAAACATCTTAAATAAAACCAATTTATTTTTTTTTTAACAATTTTTCCTTTTCATAAATAAATCATTTTTATAATAAAAAACTAACATATTTATAATTATTATAATAAATCTAAAATTTTAATATTAAAAAAAATATATTAAAATTTCTTTTTTCATAAATAATTTCTTTTTTAATTATAATTTTTAAAATAAATCTAAAATTTTAACTTTTAAATTTTTATAAACAAATAATAATATCTACCAAAAATATTATAATATATCGAACATGAACATAACAACCATTAATACAATATACAATGGCATCACACAATGTTAACTTATGATCCTAATAAATAATCTTTATAATGAAAAAACCAAAAATATTATAATATATCGAACATGAACATAACAACCATTAATACAATATACAATGGCATCACACAATGTTAACTTATGATCCTAATAAATAATCTTTATAATGAAAAAACCCAAGACACTTATAATCATTATAATAAATCTAAAATTTTAATATTTAAATTTCTATAAACAAATAATAATATCTACCAAAAATATTATAAGATATCGAACATGACAACAATTAATACAATGCCATGACAAAAAGTTAACTTTATGTGGAAACATTGTTTAGTGGGGTTCTTAACTTTCAACTAATGAAAAAAAAATATTTAAAAAAATATAAAAAAATAAAATAGTAAATAAATATTTTATATAAATATTAATATTTTTATAAAATGTATTATTATATTTTTTTTCTAATATTTTTATTTATTTATTTAAGAGTGATGAATATATATGTTGTTGTTTCACATGTGGAGATTGTTTAAGAATAAAACGTTAACTGAGTGGTTGTTTTTTTTAATAAGAAATTCGCACAAAATTATATTAGAATAATTTTAATTACATTATTCAAGACTCTTGATCATAGACGATCCACTTCTATGTTTCTTCTAGATCACTTAACACTTATATCTGTAACAAAGATTTTTTTTAAAAAGACAAGACCCAGTCATAAAGACTAAAGAGACTTTATGATAACAATAACAACTAGGCTCCTCTCTTGTCTCATGATTTATATAGGACCCTGAGAGATCTAGTAAAAATATGAAGAAACCTTTAATGGAACTCGGCTCTGACAACAAGACAAGGAAGCTTGAAAGATTACAACTTGTTAGTTTCAAAATCTAGTCTATGCTTACTTATTAGTCAATAAGACGACAAGAATTTAAAAGAGGAATTCCAAGGAGTCAGTTTCCTCACCACCCACAAATTCACAACACTCTAGAGCTCTAAGAACAGAGATTTTTTAGATAATGAGTCCACTTTGACATTTAGTTCTCTATAAATGTGGGTGAATGAAAGCCAATCAAAAGTTGATTTTACTTCCAGGAGGAGAGAGAGGCAAGACTGACATCTGACAATTAGAATTTTTTTGTTAGCCAGATCGAGAACCAGCTTGGAGTCGCCAAGAACTTGCAATTTTTTTATCCCTTTATTTTCTTCCACCTCCAGCAGAGTCCAAAGAACAATAAACTTGACCTTGCTATTTATGCCTCTCCCCCAATATATATATATATTTTCTAATATGTTAAGGTTATAAATTTTATTTTTTTAATTAAGAAGTTAAAATATAATAGGGAATAGTATTTGGGTTTATGTATGGAATTAATGTTAAAAGTTTTTTTTTAACAAAAAGAAGAGTTTATAGTGGGTGTCATTAGAGTGGCTCCTACTATAAACTCCTACTAGCACCAATAGCATACAAGCCAACACTAACTAGGTAACTTATGACTTAGCAAGGGTCAAGACATGTAGAGACACACTTTGTGGGATTCTCATGCCTAGGGGATGCCTACCCTTCTAGCCTCATTACAATGGGCCAAATGTCTCATTGGGGACTAGAATTTAGGTGGGGAGAGTACAAGACTTACCTCCCAAGATTTACTACCACTTGAGATATTGCCCATCGACATGAGATTAAGGTTAAAAGTTACTAAAAACTACACAATCCCACTAAAAGTAGCCTTAGTGATGACCACAAGGGATGTTGACTTTCTTATAGATACTATTTAGGTTGAAGTCGCCTTTTGGCTGTGGAGTAAGACCTAACATTGCTTGCGATTGACTAACAATTTATCTTCTTTGGATGTAAGAAATGACCAAAGACCTAAAAACATCCAACAACAATGAAAGTCTGCCCCCTTACAAACCACTAACAAGTCATTTTAGGTGACATGTTTTTTTTAAATAATGACGAAGAGTCAACCCACATTTGCACATAGTAACCAATAAAGATTATCCTAACTAGTAATTGATAATTGAGTTAAGAATTTTTTTGCCACCTAAAAAAATCATAAATTTTATATAAATTAAAAAAACTTTATAAGAGAACATCATACCTTGTTTCTAGAGGGTCGGGCCATACTAGGGTAATTGAATGTGAAATAGATGGTTAAGGATCAACTTATATTCTTTGTTCATAATTTATAATATGGAGAGAAAATGCATAGAGATTTGAGTTGAGTTGATTGGCTAATAGTTTATTTTTTTTAGATGTAAGGAATCATGGCAGATCTAAAAACTTTTGGCAACAATGAAAATTTGTCCCCTTACAAACCACCGACAAGTCATTTTAGATGACATAATTTTTTTTAATAACCCACATTCACACATAGTAACCAATAAAAATGATCATAACTACTAATTTACAATTGAATTAAAATGAATTTTACCCCTTAAAAAAATCATAAATTTTATTTTAGAAAAAACTTTATAAAACGACATCAAACTATGATTTATTTGTGAGGGCCAAAAAAAAAAAGGTAAATGAATAAGAAAGTTTTAAAAAAACTGTATGAAACGACATCAAACTATGATTTATTTGTGAGGGCCCTAAAAAGGTAATTGAATAAGAAATTGATGATTAAAGCTCAACTTATGTTCTTTGTCCACAAGTCATAAGTTATAATATGGAGAGAAAGTTGAGTAGAGATTGTTGGAGTAGGCATCCAAACAAATTGGATGTTGGAAGATGTAGTTAGAGGGTCTTTAAATACTAGCATGGAAAGAGTTAGGGCCCATGGCTTCCAACAAAACACATTGACACAAAAGTCTTCATCATTAAACTAATGAATAAATTTGAGGCCATGGAAGCTTCTTCCCCAGAGTACAAATAGTCATGGCAAGCTACATAGACCCACAAACGTGGACAATGATTTATCATTATGCAATATTATATAGACCCACACCATCAGGTTTCACAACATAAAAGGAGTATTTGATTTTTTCTAATCTACTACATTTGAAAATCCCAAAGAAACATCTTTACTAAAAAAACAAATTAAATGATGCTTAACTTAAGAAATTTTCAATGACCTTTTTAAATGATACAAAATAGTCTAATAGATTATGCATTGACCATAAGAGAAGAGCCATTCGAAACAAAATCCAATCCTGTAGTCATGTTTGAAGTATAGCAAAGTGGATGGAATTAGATTTAATTAATGTTTTTAAATTTATTTTATATATAGAGAAAGTGTTATATATATATATATATATATATATATATATATATATATATATTTAATTTTAATTTTTTATTATTAAATATATAATGTATTATAATATTTAATTTATATTTATGTATTATAATTTATTATTTTTTCATTTAATATAATTTATTATAATTTAATATTTAACAATATTGATAAATATGTTATCTTAATTATATTTAAAACGTAAAATTAATTAATAAATTATTTTAACGAATAATAAATTGATGGTGATGGTGATGGTGATGATGACAATGATGATGATTTTCGAGGGTCATAACTATTGATTCGGTTATCCATTTGGGCTGAAATTTTACAAGGAGTTTTGTCTCGAAGAGTTCACTGCTATGTCGATTTAAACGTTCAAATCAGGCATTGTTTTGACACTTTTCTAGGGCCAAATTCCTTCATATAAGGCCTCAAATTGGGGTTTTAGTGTGTTTTTTAGGATTTTTTAAATTAATAATTATCAGTTATCTCTTAGTTTACACACCTAATCAAGAAAGTGAGTTGAAAAATAGTTTCACTTTAGTTAGCTCTTAGTTATTGGTTAGTTTTAGAGTCATGCAAGAATCTTCTAAAATTAATTGTTTTCGAAAATCTCAGATAGTAGTTAAAAAGGGTTGAACTTCCATTGTATTAGTCAAGATGGAGAACGAATAAAAGAGAGTTATTTTCCATTCTTGTGTGTTTGCATGGTTTTTAGATCTTGAGAATGAATCCAAGTTTATTGGCTACATCATCCGGTATCAAAGCAGGAAGATGGTTGGGAGAGGAAGAGGGAGAGCATGGTATCTTACTCAGATGTTGCATAGAGATATGAAAAACCTCCAAAGACAAGTATCAAATATTACAAACATGTTGACTATTCAGAGAATAATACAAAGAAAAGTGTCTGATGAGGAGATAGTCCGAGGAGATGTAGATCAACATATAGAACATGAAGAAGAACAATTAGAGCGCATGACTTTTGAAGAGAGGATGCTCAGGGCTTTAGAAGGGAGAAATGATGGGATCAAAAATGAAGTTTCAGAATATGTAGGGAGTCTTAAACCAGAGGAGTTAATAGATTGGTTGGATGCCATGGATTTGTTTTTTGAATGGAAGTCGATTGCAGAGGAAAAGAAGGTGAAATTTGCATGCACCAAGTTGAAGGGTCACGCCATGATATGGTGGGATCATGTGAAGAAAGACATAGCAAAAAAAGGAAAAGACAAAATTAGGACCTAGAACAAGATGGAAAAAAAATGCAAGATTTTTTTTTTCCTCTGGACTATGCCCAAGCCCTTTTTTCATAGATTTCAAAACTTGAAGCAAAACCTATCCACCATGGAGAAAATCACATATGAGTTTTATCAATAGTCCATTCATATGGATCACCAAGAAATTGATGAGTAATTGGTTGCAAGGTATGTGAATTGTTTAAAATTTTCTATTCATGATGAATTGAGCATGCATAGAGTTCGCAACGTGGAAGAGGCATACCAATTAGCCTTAAAGGCCAAGGGAAAATGTAATGTTTCCAAGTGGATTTTCTTGGAACGTTTAAAGTTTGAGTGTTTTCTGGTTGTGGTATTTTGTCAAACACTTTATAGATTTGGTATTCTTGAGTTGTGCTAGGGTTTATTGTTATGGTTTTTGTAGATTTTTTAGCAAATAAATGATAGATATATATCCAGTGACATATACACAACAATATGCAATAGAAACAACATAAGAAATAGCCACAAATACCTAAGATCTGATTTTATTTGTCAAAGATAGATAACCTCCATACAATACTAGAGCAGATCTGGATCATAGATAGAAGACTAATGAGTGTGGTTGATAATGCCTCCAAAGTACAATAGAAAGAAGAAGATATGTTCTACCATGAGCCTTCCCAAACTGGATACCAAAGATCTCTAAGACACAACTCTTTATCTTGTTGTAGGTGGTGTCTCCTCAAGCAAAGTGCACCCTCTCTAGTTGAAGTGAGCTAAGAATTCAACCTCCTCTTCTTTAGCCTCCAAATCTATGAAACCAACTGCAAATCTATAGATTGGGTGTTAGAGAACTCCTGTGATGAATCTTCTAGCTGATGGGAGTGATCTCACACTCCAAATCAATAGATCTACTGTGAACAGTGTGCCCTCCTAAAGAGAAATACACCCCCACTAGATAACATAATGGATATGCAGTAGAATTATCTCATACACTGATGCAAAGAGGTGCTAGGGTGGTAGAAACCACTCCCGGAATAAGATCTACTGAATATCTAGCCTCCCTAAGGCAAATTGAACCTGTTCTCCTCAACTGGTGCGCCCCAACCTAGTGAAAACACTCACTTGTATGCCCCCTTGTCAAAACCGATGGTTGAAGTAGTTCTGAACTGATGTAGAATGGCGAGGGAGGAATCTTTCACCTCCTTGGCCAAGCTTGGATCAAGAACGGGAGAATCTTTCACTCCCTTGTTGATCTCTAGGGTTTATTTAGTCAAAACCCTCAAAACCCCCAAGTGCCATGGGCGCTCTAGATAAGAAGCCATACATGGAAATATAAATCAACATAATGAGAGAATAGAAGCCCCTATCTCTCTTTTATACCCTTGTTCACCTTTTCTCTCAAAGTGGCTTTTAATTTACTTTTAATATTTCTTCATAAAATCACTTTATTAATTAATTAACCTTTTTTCCTCTAAAAAGTAATTAATTTTCCCTTGTGGCTTCTCCGACCACTGAAAGTTAATTTTCATCATCTTATCCTATAGATATTTTCTTTCCGATTTCAATGAGATATTACACTAAGGGGTTTCTTCAAGTATTATGCCCAAAATGATCTCCTTAGTGAATTTAATTAAAATATGCTCCATAATAACTCAAAATTACGGAAATTGTCGGAATGCAATGACCCCAAAGACAATCTGTGCAGAATGGATCCTGATGATGAAATATGATGAATAATGTGATTTGGGCCCAATCAAAATCCTCAATACCTCCTGATCTCACTATCACCCTCAATTGGCTTCTCTGACAAGCATCCCAATCTGTAACATAAGTAAATCCAAAAATGGGGACATTACAATCCTCCCTACTTGAATGTTGCTTGTCCTCAAGCAATGAATGAGTCAATCTATGTATGATCCCATGGTCCCATATCCACCTGTGTGACATGTAGTACTCTCCCCTCAAAATATGGTCCCTCCAAGTGCTCACCACACATGCCACCCAAATGCTCCTGATGGGAAGAATGATCATGTGCAGTAGATCCTCAGGCAGCTCCTCAAGCAACCTCTCCACTCAGATCTCAACTCCATCAAACTTTGGACTACCAAGCACTCCAATACATGGATTCCAACTCAAGATGTGAACTACAGTTCCCTGTGAAGTATATTCCTGTAAGATATCAACAACATGAGTCTCCTGAAGAACCCCAACCAATGGAACAAGTAAATACAATATTTGTCCATCAAGGAGTCTCTCACTTAAACCAATCTCCCAACTACCACCTCCAATAGAATCCATGTCCCTTGATAACCAAGAAGATGATCTACTGGTATGCTTGGTCATCAACCAAGGAGATCCATCTTGCCACATAGCCTCCTCATCTCGATCTGCTCTCAAATTCCCCCAACAATGGAAGGAACCAATCATGCAAGTCCCTGAAACTCCCATGCATTCTAGAAGAGCACCAAACCCTACATCACATAACTCTAAGGGTGCCATATTGAGTATCTTGATTCCTACTAAACTGTAAACCTTTGTCCAAAATGTACTTATAGCTATGGTGTCCCATCCATGATCACTAAACGCAGCCTCTCTGCCAACCCACTATGATGCATGCGGTGTCCCATGGTCTAGAAATATTCCTATGATGTCATCCCTACTATATATCTCCAGTGCCCTAGGGTTGAGAGAAGCTAGCATAATCTCCCAACTCAATACTAAAATAGGGGTAGCTATGGAATCATTCCCTGACTTGTGATACTGACATACCAAACATGCCCCCATGTGCCTCATGACATCATCCTTGAGATCCTTTGAAGAGAATCTCTCTTTGATCTACTGACAAGTCCTGAAATGGCCATGTTTTCCAACCATGGGTACAACATGTACGGTCCTCAATATCTATGACACTGCCTACTATGACCATACATCCTTCCAACTGACCTCATAGTCCTCATCAGAGGAATTTGTCCTACTCTTCTCCCCCTCCTCATCCCATTGATATTCTAATCTGATATCCACCTCTGGAAGATCCTCTATCCCATGGCTAGAGATGTTATCCATCACGCCCAAGGCCTTATCTTCCTGTCTCAGGCGAACCTCCCCTATCATGTTGTATATAATGAAGTATCCCCTTTTAGAAGGTCCCTGCCTAACAACTCTCCATGTCCCATACAACTGCACATCTTCCCCTATGTTGTTGTATATAATGAAAGTATCAGGGAAGGCTAACACAAATAATTGAAATTGTATGTTGGACTAGGGAGTGTCATATACATTGTTCAATCCTAAGGGCTTGACCAAAAAGTCATCCACCGACATCCATGGTGAATAATTGCATGTACTCCTCACCAATATCAAACCTTCGGGTACAACCAAAGGTAACTCGACAAACTGATGGTCAATCACACTCCCTCCATCATCACTCATCTGATTGTTGCTACTGATAAGATGATCTCCCCGATCCATGTACTTCTACAAGAGAGAGGGTCGCTCTCCACATAAATATCCATGATCCATTGAATATGTCTCCTCCCCGCACTCTAATGCATTCCCCTGGGTCTCACTGTACATCTATGTCTTCCCCTGTGAGCTACCTCTCATCACTGTATTCCCATGTATACTCATGCAAGTTCATATATCCTCGTGCATCATCATGTATTCTGGGTGTACTACTGGGTCAACCTATACATGGATGTCATCCAATCCTGGATCCAAAATGGATGTGTCCTCATAACTTCCCCTAGCTCTAGAATCCCCATGTGTATGTGTATGACCAACCGTCTTAGAAATCCCCATGAATTTTGGTCCCTGTAACACATGGACATCCTCGAGTGTCTCCTGGTCACATCTCTCCATAATCATCAACAATCATGGGTATCCCTCATGCACCTCCATCATTTGGTGGTCCTCTACCATACCACCAACATCCTCTAGTGATGTAGCTGAAGAAAATATCTAACTCTTTGTTGAGATAGATGTAGTGGATCTTTGACTAACCTCCTCAAAGAGATCCTCTGTTCTAGACTTTGATTCTTGAAGGGTTGTCTATGTTCCTTTCAAGAATTCCTATGTGCTTACCAACTCATGAGTGATTCGGTCCACCTTAGTGTCCTTCTTCAGCGCCCTATGATATATCTCGACAACCTCTAGAAGGTAATCTATATCCATAAGTAGTTACTGGTAGTCGGTCCTCATCACAATCACTCTCTCCCTGAGTGTCTTATAGTTCTCAATGGCCAACTCTCTATCCAAACTATCATGTTCCATCATGGCCCTCCAACAATACTCTGCCACCAACATGTGTGTATCATCAATGTGTCTAATGGTCGCCATGATCATGTCCTCTCTGACCATCAGTTGTCGTACCAAATGTTGTGAATCTTGAACATTGTTCTATTGAAGTACTAACTCATGACTCCCACTGTGAATTCCAACAGTAGAATCCTCATCAATACACTCCTCAAGTGCTAAGGCACCATATTTCTCGTTGTCCACTATGCTATTGAGTCCTCTTATATGCCACTATACCTCATCACCTACTACTACATCCATCTGAATCGCCCAATATCTAGTATGTACAGTTGTATCCTCCTATGCACTCACCCTACTAATATCATATGCACCTGGATCCGATATGGATGTGTCCATACATGTGATATGGTCATCCCGACCAACAATGAAAGCATCCTCGTCACTAAAGACCAGTCCCAGAAGTAAGTGTCCCATCAATATATAGGTCTCCCCAACTTGATCTATCAATCGACTACCCAAAAGAGGTGATTCACTGATGGGAATGTGTTATATTATTTTCCTCAAAAAACATGTTACCTTTTTTTCCTCGATTTTTAGGTCGCCTTGATTTTTGTGTCCATTGTTGGGCGATTTTTCGGCACATGGTTTTTCACCAATTGTTTTCTATTTTCGGTTAAGGAATTAGGGTTGTTGACTAATCCGGGTCATTGGATTAGGGTTTTGGATGCCATATGATCCTATATGTATATTTTATTGTAAATAATGTATGGTGTTGATGAATATAGAATGTGTTGGTTTTCTCGGTTTGGGTTTCCAAGGGAAAAATCTCTATGTAATGTGTGTATTTTCCATTGTATCTTTTTTGTTCTTTTACTGAAAATTTGTTTGCAATAAATAATTGTACAAGGTTAATATCTATTGTAATACACCTGACCCCTAAGTACCCTTTCTAGGGATGGGGAATCAAAATTTTTCTTACTACAATCATCTTGATTCCCCTGTCCGAGGTCTTCATCCTCTTCTACTCACCCGTAGCTTTCTAACGACTGCTACCAGGCTCTAATCCAACCTCTAGTTTGCAAGTTATGGCCTCTCGAAGTTCTTTGGGAATTATTAGTTGAGGGCCACGTGGCACCCACATGGGTCCATCTCGTTTGTACCATCTCTAGGTTCCTACCTCTCACAGGGAAGGTCCATCCACAATCCAATCCAATGGTTGGAATTGATCCTCATCTAACACATAGGCTAGAGGGGAATTCGATGTTCGACGCTTCGACCTTGAACGTCCCTTTTATTTTCTACACACATGTCCTCCGGAGTCCCGAATTCCTCAACTCCCAAAGGATCCTAAATTATCACCACGTGGCTTTGACCTTCAGGCCTTTCAACTTACCCTCGACACTGCATTCCAAACCTCCGGAGTCTCAAAGTCCTGGACTCCTGAAGGGTCCACCCTTGCATGTGGTGACGTATTAGACATGAAGGCAAGTATAGGTGGGTCCCAAATACTCCTCCCGCCAAATGGATCAAACAGGTAAGTGCCATGGGGTGACATGTGGCAAGGGAGAGAGGACATGTGGCCCCTACAGTGGGTGACACGTGTTAAATTTTATTGGGCACGTAGGGTCTGTGAAACATACGAATCTAGGTGACACATGGCATGTCAAATGTGGGTCCACGTCACCCTAGGTGGCATTAGCATGCCATGTCACCCCATACTGATCACCTTATAAATCCATTTGATCTCATGGTCAAGGTGTGTCCACATAACCCCTAGATCTATGACCTTCATTACTTCATGACTTTGACGTTCGGGGGATCCATGGTATGACTTCCTCCTTGCTCCTGGAGTGGTCAGTGTCATGTTGACCATGGTCTATATCTAATGGTTAGGGGAGATCCTAAAGGGTCCCTAGATATACAGTCTTCCTCACTTCGCAGCTCCGACCTTTGGGGGTTTCAGCATTATGGCCACTCCACTCTCCTGAAGTAGGACCTCGTCGAAGTACCGTACACGGTTCTCTCCATTGGATGATCGTATGGTTAAGAGGGGTTCTTAACGAACTCCCCAGATCCATGACTCTCATCACTTCGTAACTCTGATGTTTGAGGAGTTTGGTGTCATCACATCTTTGTCCTCTCGAAGTAGGACTTCGTCGGAATTACCTCGACGTAGATCCAATGACCAAGGGGACTCCCAAATACCCTTGGACCTGCGGCTCGCATTGCCTCATGATAGTTGAATGGATCAAGGTTTAACGGTGGGGCAGGTCTATCTGCCACTGTTAGGGATACTGCCAGGCGCCGGTCAACCTTGTGGGTAACCATAACGATCAGTTCCTTCGATGAGTTCAAAAATAGTAAGTTCGTAATACTCTGAAGGTCCAAACTCCCGGAGTTACGAATCCATAAGGGCTTATCTCCTTTCTAGCCTGGCACAGGGTTCCTAGGCCTTGATAATATGGGTCCTTCGAAAACTCTAGTGTGATACACATTAATCTCTTAGCCGTGAGTTGGTTAAGGAAACGAGCATGAGCCCTCAGTCATACAGGTAAAAGGTATGAAGGAGGCATCCTCCTTCCACAGGGTTTGGAGTTGGTATTCCTGCAAAGGTAGATTCGAGAGGTCGACAAGACTTAGCATTCCAGTAAATCCTACCCCGACTCTCTTGCAGACTTACGTCCCATAACTCTCTAATTGATAAGTTGAGGCAAGAAGAAGACCATTCAAAAGCATGGGTTCATAGAGAGACAATACACATTTCTACCTTAATTATTCAATAGAGAACTCAATCATAGACATGTATATTCAAACATCATTTCCATTTCAATACACAGAGTATGAAAATACTTATTAGAAAACCAAAATTCATGAAGCGACTGCTAAAAGGGGTTCCTGTTTCTGCCCAACCATAGCCATAGCCACTCCTAACGGATTTACCATTGGCCACCCCCGAGCTAGACCATGATTCTCTGAGAGAGACTCTTTCTTCTTGCTCAACAATAGTCAAGGACAAAGGTTACTCTCCTCCTACCACAGGATCTTGGAAATTGGTTTTCTCTGTACCAAGCAAGGAGGTCCGCACGAGTACTTCCACAGTCACTTGTCAGCCTCGTTTATCAACTTGAAATGAAAACCCTACCAACATCTCCTTGCGCCTAGAACGATCTTATTTTCCAGTTGTCCTTCGAACCAGAGAACTGAAAGCGCTCTTTTCTCTTCTCGAGATTGGTATTTTGACTTTGCTCTCTTCGTAGATGTACTTTCTCGCTCTCTTGCCTCTACCCATGAATTACCTCTTTTATTTCCTTCCTCAATAAGGTTGCATGGATATGAATCCCCAGCTCATGGTCAAGTCTAGAAGTATTGTAGATGGGTACTCTACCCCATCTCCTCATTAAATCTTGAGGAGGACTATTCCAGCTACCATTCTGACTAGTAATTCATTTCTGGGTCAGAGGACTATTCTGGGTCTAAGCCATTAAATCCAGTAAGGTACTAGTTTGGTGGGGGGGTCATCTCAACCATTTCTGGTTTCCCTCACCATCTCTCTCATAACACCATGGTCTATCTTGGCAAACCCCCCTTTTAGCAGTTATGCAACACTTATCCATTTTCTATTAATAATAAAAAATACATCCATTGACCTTTTATAACAAAAAGGTTCATCAAATCAAACTTTCACACACATCTAGTCTGCCATAGTCTCTTGGATAGTTATAGTTATATTTACAAGTTGGGGGAAAAAAGGGTATTACAATCTACATTTGGTATTAGATAAATTATTGGCTTTATAGGGATGCATTTATGGTCAAGGGTTTGGCTCGGGATTGTGATAAGCCTTGTTATAGTGGGATATCTACGGTATTTATTTTTCAAGTGAAGAGAAATGGTGAGCAGTTAGAAAATGGAAATTGAGAATTTTAATGGGAAAAGTTTTGAGTTGTGGAAGCTCAAGATGGAAGATCTGTTGGTGGACAGAGATCAATGGATCATGTTGGATCCAGGTAGTGCACCTACAAGAACTTCAATAGATGACTGGAAAAATTTGATTCAAAAGGCGAAGAGCACAATCTGATTGTGTCTCTTAGATTCAACATTACTGAATGTGTTAGAGGAAGCTATAGCCAAGGATTTATGGGAAAAGTTGGGGAAGTTGTATCAGTCTAAGTCCCTAGTAATTAAACTATTCCCGAGAAACAAGCTATATAACCTGATGATGAGATATGGAGACTCGGTGGTAGAGCATTTGAAAACCTTCAATACTATGGTAAGGCAGTTAGTATCTATTGAGATTAAAATTTTAGATGAAGATAAGTGTATCAGTTTATTGTGCTCTTTACCAGATTCGTGGGATAGTCTGGTTGTGGCCATAGGTAGTAATACAACTACCTTGAAGTTTGATGAAGTGGTCTCATCCTTGTTGTCGGAGGAGATGAGACAAAACAACATGGAAGGACAAAGCATAGATGCATTATTTGCAAGAGGATGCTCCCAGGAAAGAAATAGATCTAAGTCCTCAAGTGGGATATCTAAATCTCCCATAAATTTTGTAAAGGTATGTTGGAGATGTGGAAAATAAGGGCACTACAAGAAGCAGTGTAGATCCAAATTTGAGAAAAAGAAGGGATCTGAAGAAGCTCCTTCTACAGAAGAAAATACCTCCAAGGAAGAAGGAGGGGATGTGTACTTGGATTATTCAAGCACACATGCAGATCATGAGGCATGGTTGGTTGACTCATGTGTATCATTTTATATGACTCCCCACATAGAGTGGTTTTGTGAATATGAAAGGTATGATGGAGGTAATGTTTTCCTAGGTGATGAATCAACAACTAGAATCATAAGATGAGGAAAATTCAAGTTGAGGCTCATATATGGAAGGATTAGAACACTAACTGGTGTTCTACACATCCTAGGATTGGCCAGAAATTTTATTTCTGTAAGAAAAATGGATGATGCAAGGCTAAAAACGATATTTGAAAAAGAAACCCGCAAGATGGTTCGAGGAACAATTGTGTTGTTGAAGGGAGTTTGGATTGGAACTCTGTATAAGTTGCAAGTAAGCACTATTAGTGATGGGTGTAATAGTTGCAATGTTCCTGATATTGGAGCAGAAGAATAGGAAACTCTTACAGTCTCTAGAGAAAAGGTTATGTTGTGGCATCAAATATTGGGGCATATCAGAGAGAAGGGTCTTTGACTACTACAAGGTAAAGGTATGGTTTAAGGTATGTATAATTTCTTTGGATTTTGATTTCTGTGAACATTGTGTATATGGGTAGCAAAATTGGGTAAGATTCCCCTCTAATGCAGCGAGGGAAAATGGAATTTTACAGCTAGTACACAGTGATGTGTTTGGACCTGTGTCAGTTCCATCATTGGGAAAATATGTGTACTATGTCTCATTTATAGATGAATGCTTGAGGAATACTTGGATATATTTTCTCAGGAAGAAATCTGAAGTCTTTGACAAGTTTAAATAGTTTAAGGCTCTTGTTGAGAATCAAACAGAGGAAAGAATTAAGGTGCTGAAGGCAGATAATGGTGGAGAGTTTTGCGGGAATGAATTTGAAGAATTATATAAGAAGTGTGATATATAAAGGTAGAATAATACTCCATATACACCTCAGTAGAATGGAGTTGTAGAAAGGATGAACACGATGCTGATGGAAAAATCAAGGTGCATGCTTAATGGTGCCGAGTTAGGGAAAGAATTATGGGCAGAGGCAGTGGGTATTGCATGTTACCTGGTCAATAGATCACCCTCGTTAGCACTGTATGACAAGACTCCACAAGAGGTATGGACTGGTAAGAAACCTTCTCTCACACATCTCAAGGTATTTGGCTGTGAGGCCTATGTTCATGTTCGAAAGGAAAACAAGAGTAAGCTAGACAAGAAATATGAAAATTGTATATTTATTGGGTATAAATATGGTCTTAAAGGTTATAATATTTGGAACCCAGAAACTAAGAAGGTTGTGTATAGCCGAGATGTGGTATTTATAGAAATAAAAGATGTTGTCAAACATGATGTCCTACCAAGTAAGGAAGAACCAGAGAAAATAGAGTTGTATTTAAAGGATGGTGAATCAGACTCTATAGAAGAACAAGAAGCAAAAGAACAAGATCGTCATACTCCAGTATTGAGGAGATTGGTTCGAGAAAGAAGGAAACCATAAAGGTATACTCCATACGATTTTCGTCCAAATTTTTCTTTGTCTATTACTGGTGATGATCTTAGAACTGTCAGGGAGGCAGTAGATTTAGAGGATGGAAAACTCTGGAAAAAGGACATGGATGAAGAAATGACAACCTTGGATAAGAATGAGGCTTGGGATGTAGTAGAGTTGACGACTGGAAGAAATCCAATTGGAAGTAAATGGGTATTTAAAAAGAATTTGAATGCAGAAGGCAAAGTGGAGAAATACAAAGCTCGGTTAGTATAAAAGGGTTATTCCCAGGTTGAGGGAATTGTTTTGGTGATATTTTTTCTCTCGTTGCCAATTTAACTTCTATTATATTTTTGTTATCTATTGTTGTTGCGTTTGATTTTTAAGTAGAACAGATGGATGTGAAGAAAACATTCCTACATGGGGATATGGAAGAATAAATCTATATGAAACACCCAAAAAGATTTGTTGTAAAGGGAAAGAAGGAGCTGGTATGCAAGCTAAAAAAGTCCATGTATGGTTTAAAACAATCACCAAGGATGTGGTATAAAAAATTTGATACTTATATGTTGGGACTTGGCTTCACAAGAAGCAAAGCAGAGCACTGTGTGTATTTTAAATTAATTGGTGATCATTTGATTTATTTGGTCTTATATGTGGATGACATGTTGCTAATAGGAAACAACAAGGAGATTATCCAGGATGTAAAAACTTAGTTGTCCTCTAAATTTGACATGAAGGATATCGATGCTACAAATTTCATTTTGGGCATGGAAATTAAAAGAGATTGGGAAAATAGGAAACTCTAGTTAAATTAGAGAAAATATGTCGAGACAATATTGCATAGGTTTAATATGAAGGAATGTAAACCGGTCAAGGTCCCTATTCTTGTTGGTGTAAAGTTATTTGTGGACTAGTGTCCTAAGACACATGAAGAGGAGGAGGACATGTCTCATGTTCCAAATGCGAGTGCAGTTAGCAGTTTGATGTATGCAATGGTCTGTACTAGACCATACATTGCACATGCAGTGGGAGTTTTGAGCAGGTATATGTCAAAACCAAGGAAGGAGCATAGGACAACATTAAACAAGGTTTTTAGGTATTTACGTGGCACTGCTAACTATGGATTGTGCTATCAAGGAAGACTAGGATTGGACAGAGTATTAGACATACATGGATTTTTGGATGTAGACTGGGCTGGAGATCTGGATTGTAGGAGATCTACAAGTAGGTATGTGTTTAACTTGTTTATATGAGAAATCAGTTGGATGAGCAAAAGACATTATGTAGTGGCACTTTCAACTACAAAATCTAAATACATGGCAAACACTCATGCAAGAAAGGAAGCAGTATGGTTACAAATACTGTGTTCAGGTATTGAGTTGGTACAACAAGCTGTAAGGATAGATTGTGACAGTCAGAGTGCAGTTTTTTTGGTGAAGAACCGGATTTCTCATTCATAGAAAAATCATATTGATGTTCAATATTACTTTGTAAGAAACATGGTTGAAGAAAAGAAAGTGTTGATGATGAAGGTGGAAACTTTGAATAATGTTGCATATTCATTAACAAAATATGTGAGCACTGAGAATTTCTCTTGGTGTAGAGCATTTATGGGCATTGTTTCCATGAATTGTGGACTATGTAACCCTGTAACCCCCTGTATGCAAAGAAAACAACAAGTGGGATAATGTTGGGTATGTGTTATATTCTTTTCCTCGGGAAACATGTTGCCTTTTTCGCCTTGATTTTTGGGTTGCCTCGATTTTCATGTCCATTGTTTGGCAATTTTTCGGCACATGGTTTTTCGCCGATAGTTTTCTATTTTCAGTTAATGAATTAGGGTTGTTGACTAATCCAGGCCATTGGATTAGGGTTTTTGATTCCGCTAGCTCCTATATGTATATTTTATTGTAAACAATGTATGGTGTTTATGAATATAGAATATGTTGGTTTTCTGGGTTTGGGTTTCTAGGGGAAAAATCTCTGTGTAATGTGTGTATTTGCCATTGTATATTTTTTGTTCTTTTATTGAAAATCTGTTTGTAGTGAATAATTGTACAAGGTTAAAATCTACACTCACTCTCTCCATACTAAAAGGTATGTATATAATCATTTGTCTCCAAGTCATGCCTCTCATCCTGAGCCTGTAGATCCACATGTCCCTTGTGTTTAATCATTACACAAGGCTCCTCTACCACATCTAGAGTGCCACTGATATCCTCATGTTTCATGGGTATCATATGTGACTGAGAAGATAAGGAATGTGTCATGATCAACTTCATAGGAGGATCATTATCCCCCACACATCATATCAACAACCAAAGGTGGATCACCCATTCTCCGATCCTCCTCATGCCTAGGTGCTACCATGGCTGAATATTCACAAGTGTCACCACTATGGTGAGGTGTTGAGTCCTCAACACTACTTGATCAAGAATATATAACACATGCACTATAATCTTGATTATTTGATTGTCCATCAGATGCACAAAAGTCATGGGACTGATCTAATGAGGTATCTAAGGCCACATCCTCATATGTATCCTCCTCATCACTTTCATAGTGCACCTCAATGTAATGAACTCTCCCTTTACCCTTGCATCTGTAATATGGCTCCCAAGGATCTTTGCAACTGTAGCAAATTTCCCTGCTCCTAATGGGTGTAGGCTCAATCTGTGCTCCCTTCAATCTGCTAGCATGTGGCGGTGTATCTACTTTTCTGACTTCTTTGGCTCTGTTTTCCTTTGTTATTATGCTCCAATAATTGAATTCTTCCATATTCTTGGCCCATAATACAACATCATATTTACTCCACCTAGGATTTTTTATGGATACAAATTGTTGGAATGTTACTTGCACCCTAAATGTCTCACTAAGGGCTTAATATTCCATATCACAATATAAAATCCCCCCTGCAAAATCCATTTCTCCTCTAGGTCATCAAGATTTATCACAGGATGGAACATGAGTTTGGCTCTGACACCATTTTAATGGTCCCAAGTGGATTTTCTTGGAACATTTAAAGTTTGAGTGTTTTCTAGTTGTGGTATTTTGTCAAACACTTTGCAAATTTGGTTTTCTTGAGTTGTGCTAGGGTTTATTGTTATGTTTTTTTTATAGAGTTTGCAACAAATAAATGATAGATATATATCCAATGACATATACACAACAAGATGCAATAGAAGAAACACAAGAAATAGCCACAAATACCTTACATATGATTTTATTTATCAAAGATAGCTGACCTCCATACAATAATAGAGCAGATCTAGATCATAGATAGCAGAATAATGAGTGTGGATTATAATTCCTCCAAAGTATAATATAAAGAAGAAGATATGATATACCATGAGCCTTCCCAAGATGGATACCAAATATCTCCAAGGCCCAACTCTTTCCCTTGTTGTAGGTGGTGTCTCCTCAAGAAAAGTGTGCCCTCTCTGGCTGAAGTGAGATAGAACTCGACATCCTCTTCTTTATCCTCAAAATCTATGAAACCAACTGCAAATATATAGATCGGATGTTAGAGAACTGATGTGATGAATCACATGACTGTTGGGAGTGACCTCACACTCCAAATCAATAGATCTACTATGAACAATGCACCCTCCTGAAGAGAAATATTCCCCCACTGGATAACAGAATGGATATGCAGTAGAATGATCTCATACACTAATGAAAATAGATTCTAGGCTAGTAGAAACCACTCCTAGAATAATATCTATTGAAGTTCTAGCCTCCCTAAGGAAAATCAAACCCGTTCTGCTCAATTGGTGCACCCCAACCTATTGAAACCCTCACTGGTGCACCCCCTTGCCAAAACTGATGGATGAAGTAGTTTTGAACTAATGTAGAATGGTGAGGGAGGAATATTTCACCTCCTTGGCCAAGCTTGGATCAAGAAAAGGAGAATATTTCACTCCCTTGTTGGTCTCTTGGGTTTATTCAGTCAAAACCCTCAAAACCCTTAAGTACCATGGGCTCTCTAGCTAAGAAGCCATACATCAAAATATCAATCAACATAATGAGAGAATAGAATCCCCTATCTATCTTTTATACCCCTGTTCACCTTTTCTCTCCAAGTGAATTTTAATTTACTTTAAATGTTTCTTCATAAAATCACTTTATTAATTAATTAACCTTTTTTCCTCTAAAAAGTGTTTAATTTTCCCTTGTGGCTTCTCCAGCCACTGAAAGTCACTTTTCATCATCTTGTCCTGTAGATATTTTCCTCTTGATTCCAATGAGCTATTACACTAAGGGGTTTCTTCAAGTATTATGCCCAAAATGACCTCCTTAGTGAATTTAATTAAAATATTGTCCATAATAACTCAAAATTACAAAAATAGTCGGAATGCAATGAACCCAAAGACAAGTTGTGCGGAATGGATCACAATGATGAAATATGATGAATACTCTGATTTGGGCCCAAAAAAACTCCTCAATACCTTCTGATCTCACTATCACCCTTAACTGGCTTCTCTAACATGCATCTCAATCTGTAACATAAGTAAATCCAAAAATGGGGACATTATGGAAAACAAAATCGACAATTTTCTCAAAGGAATAGAGGATTAAGGAGGGGTACATCGTCTACCTCATGGGGTGGTTTTACCTATGGAAGAGGTGAATCATCCCAATGAGCTAAGAAAGTAGAAGATACTTGACAAGGTAACATGAATTAGCCACAAGGAGGAGGATTTCATAGGGGTATAGGTTATGGTGGTGGGAGAGGAGGACCTTATGTGTGTTTCAGGTGTGGTGTAGAGGGTCATCGAGCATTTGAATGCCCAAATTATAACATGCAAGAGTTGGAGAAAGGAAAACAACCTAGTTTAAACTTGGTCCAGGTTGAGAATGAGGAAGAAGGATCTAAATCTGAAGTCTCGCCCGATATGGGGGAGAATATCATGATATAGAGGTCAAGGGTGATTCTCAAAAAATAGAAAAGGAGAAGTAGAAAAAATGAATATTATTGGCTTTGGACAAATATTTTTCGAGCCAGATGCACTTCTGAGGGAAAGGTATGTCAAGTTATAGTTGATAGTGGCAGTTGTGAGAATATGGTTTCCAAAGAGATGGTAGATAAGTTGAAATTATGTTGTGAAACACATCCCCATCCTTACTGAATTTCATGGTTCAAAAAAGGAAATAAATTCACCATTAATAAAATATGTTTGATCAAATTTTCCATTGATAAGACTTATAAAGATGAATTATGGTGTGATGTCATTCTGATGGATGCATGCCATCTGTTATTGGGGAGGCCTTGGCAATATGACAAAAACATCATGCATGATGGAGAAAAGAATACCTACACTTTTTGGAAGGATGGATCAAAATTCATCTTATTGTCCCTTAAGGATGAGGGAAAAGCTGAGACTATGTTGTTGGAAAGAGAGCTTGTTAAGGAAATCAAGGAAACATGATTCTATTATGCATTAATAGTGAAAAGATGAGTCAGGGAAGACATACCAATTCCTACTGAAGTGGCTAAGGTACTAGAAGAATATGTTGATGTTATCCCTAATGAACTACCTGATGGTCTTCCACAAAAGAGGGATATTCAACATCACATTGATATAATCCCATGATAATATTTACCTAATCAGGCAACCTATAGGATGAGTCCTACACAACATGTAGAGCTCAATCGAAAAGTGGTAGAACTTATAAAGAAAGGTTTGGTAAGAGAAGGCATGAGTCTGTCGAGCTGCAGATATACCATGTAAATCAACATTTAATTGTCAACCCGGGAAGGTAGACTTAGAGGAACCAGCACAGGAAATGCAGGGCTGAAGAGGGGGTTTAAAGGATGCCAAGCTACTCTCTGAACTACTAAAAGAAACTCGCTGGAAATAACTACTGTACCCTACTTTGCTCTGTACTACTCGGTACTACTCGGTACTAACCGGTACTGTTCTGTATATGCATGTAAAAGATAAACTGAAAACAACTAAGTTCTTGCTACTTATCACTCCACACAACTCAACAACCATCCTATG
>ML780406.1:111053-131019 GCA_009831015.1 Picea engelmannii
TTGGTAACTTTGCCCAGAGATAAATTACTCCTTGTCTGCCCTTTACCGTATTTGCACCAAGAGGTGACAGTGCATCCACATTATAGTTGAATTCTTCGCTCATTTGTGGTTTTGGAAGCACTTCATGGTTTCTGTATGCAATGTAACATATATGTGTAACAGAACATGAATAGCACAGAAAGAATGCCATTTGCTAAACAAAAGACTTCAGGAGAGTAAACAATATCCTCAAGAACCAGCAAGAAAATGTTATAAATCCGGAGCCCAACAGAGTCCTTGTGATGTATCGACATTGTTGACTCCCAAAAAAGATAATACGTGGAGGATGCGCATAGATACCAAAGAAATCAATAAAATTACCATCAAATATCAGTTTCCTATACCGCGCTTGGACGACATGATGGATGTGCTAGTCAGAGCTAAATATTTTAGTAAAACTGATTTGTGAAGTGGATACCACCAGTTCCAGATTCACGAAGGGGATGAATGGAAAACTTCCTTCAAGACCAGGGATGGACTATATGAATGGATAGTGATGCAATTCGGGTTGTCCAATGCCCCTAATACTTTTATGCGGTTGATTAATACTGTGCTTCGACCTTATATTGGTAAGTTTGTTGTCATTTATTTTGATGAGATCCTAATTTTCAGTAACAACAAAGAAGATCACTTGCAACATTTAAAAATTATATTAGATGCATTGAGAAAACATTAGCTTTATGAAAACCTAAAGAAATGTAGGTTCTTGCAAGAAAGTTTGGTATTTCTGGGTTTTGTCATCTCAACAGAAGGAGTCTGGATGGATTAAGATAAGTTCAGATAAAATTTGGACTGGCCTAGTCCTAGGAGCATAACAGAGGAAAGACATTTTCATGGGCTGGCCCCCTTCTACCAAAAATTTATTTGAAATTTTAGCAGTATTGTATCAACCATAACAGATTGCACCAAAGGAAAGACCTTCATGTGGACCAATGAAGCTGGGGAAATTTTTAAGTTTCTAAATAAGGTCACCGAGGCACCTATATTGGCCTTACCTGATTTGATAAGGTGTTTGAGGTAGACTGTGATGCTTCACATGTAGGAATTGGAGCTATACTTATCCAAGCAGGTAGGCCAATTGCATCTTTTAGTGAAAAGTTGAATGATGTAAGAAAGAACTACTCCACATATGATGTCAAATTTTATGCAATTGTGACATTGGAGGAATTATTTAGTGTGAAAGGAGTTCGTGTTATTTACCGATCACATTGCATTAAAATATGTAAACACCCAAAATAAATTGAATAGTAGACATGCAAAATGGGTCTCTTTCTTACAAGGGTACACCTTTGTTCTAAAGAATAAATCAAGACAACAAAATCAAGTTGCAGATGCCTTGAGTTGACACACTGTTCTTTTGACAACAATGGAAAATCAAGTAATTGGGTTTGCTGCATTGAAGGATCTCTATGTGTCTAATGTTGATTTTTGGGATATTTTGGAACAGTTGGAGAATCTAGTAGCTGGGAACATGGATCTTACTTAGGGTGAGTATTTTATGCAAGATAACTACCTCTTCAAAGAAAAACAACTATGCATTCCAATTGGTTCTATGAGAGAAAATATTATCAGAGAACTTCACAATAGTTGTTTGGCAGGACATTTTGGAAAGGATTAGACACTAGCCTTAATCAAAGATAAGTATTATTGGTCGAAGATGAAAAATGATATAGCTAGGTATGTGGAATGGTGTAGGATTTGTCAAATGGCTAAAGGAAACTCACATAACACATGGTTGTATATGTCATTACCAGTGCCTATACACCCATGGACAGATCTGAGCATGGATTTTGTGTTGGGGCTCCCAAACACACAGCAAGGTAATGATTCTATTTTTGTGGTTGTTGATAGGTTCTCTAAAATGGATCATTTCATTGCTTGCAAGAAAATGAGTGATGCATCGAGGGTGGAAAATTTGTTTTTTTTTTTCAAAAAATGTTAGATTGCACGAGGTTTCAAAAACTATTACCTCTGATAGAGATACTGGGTTTTTGGGTCATTTTTGGAGGAATTTATGGAAGAAAATGGGGACTAAATTACAGTTCAACAGTGCCTATCAATCCCAAATGTATGGTCCATCCGAGGTAGTAAATCAGAGTTTGGGAAACTTGTTACGAAGCATTGTTGGAGAGAATCCCAAGCAATGGGATTTCGATTTACCTCAAGTAGAGTTTTCCTACAATAGTTCAATGAATAGATCTACAAGTAAATATCCATTTCAAGTTTTTTAAGGTAGAAATCCTATGGGTTCCCTAGATTTGGTGCATCTACCACTTGGTGATAGGATCAATGATGATTGTGAAGCATTTGCATAACACATTCAACAGTTACAACAACAAGTGAGACAAAAGTTGCATGCTAGTAATGAACATAACAAAATTATAAAAGATGCTCTCTAACAATATCAGGTATTCAATTAAGGTGATTTGGTAATGGTTTATTTATGGAAAGAAAGGTTTCCTAGAGGAACATACCACAAATTGAAGTATAAGAAAATTGGTCCTTGCAGGATTCTCAAGAAAATTAACGACAATGCTTATAAGGTCGATTTACCAGTTGATCTTGATATTTCCCCTATGTTTAACGTTTCTAATTTATATATATTCCATGGGGAATATCAGTGTGATGACAGTGAGGAGGAGGTGGATTGGAAACATGCCATTCCGAGCAAGAAAAAGGAAAATATTGTGCATATTTTAGATAAGAAGACCCTTCATACTTGACAAGGTCAATACAAACGATATCTAGTCCAGTGGGAAGGTGTAGCACAAACAGAGAGTACATGGATTATAGAGGGGGACTTGTTGAACCTAGATCCTATTAAGTGGCAACAGTTTGAAGACAATAACTCGCAGGAGCTTCGTTCTTTTCAACCAGAGGAGAATGATGTAGGGATTTCCGAGGGTCATAACTTTTGACTCAGTCATCCTTTTAGGATGAAATTTTATAGGGAGTTGCATCTCAAAGAGTTCATTGTTGTGTCGATATGACTCATCAGATCAGACATTGTTTTGACACTTTTTCGGGGCCAAATTCCTTCATATAAGGCCTCAAATTGAGGTTTTAGTATTTTTTGGGGATTTTTTAAATTAGTAATTATCAGTTATCTCTTAGTTTACACACCTAATCAGAAAAGCGAGTCGAAAAATAGTGTTTCTCTAGTTAGCTCTTAGTTATTGTTCAGTTTTAAAGTCATGCAATTATTTTCTAAAATTAGTTGCTTTCGAAAATCTCAGATAGTAGTTATAAGGGGTTGAACTTCCATTGTAATAGTTGGGATGGAGAAGGAATAAAAGATATTTATTTTCCATTCTCGCTTGTTTTCATGGGTTTTAGATCTTGTGAATGAATCCAAGTTTATTGGCTACATCATGATGATTAACATCCACTGAAGCCAATTGATCTTTCAAAATTTAAGAAGGTAAGAGATTACTTCAATTTCTTTAAAATTGTATTTCTATGCTAAAAAAGCATTGAGAGAATCATTCCAAGATCATCATAGTTTTGATGACTTAGGAAGTTAGGAAGGTCAATAATGTGGCAAATATTTTTAAATTGGGATTCAATATGGGTATAGGTAGGGAAATCCAAGAGGAAGTGTTTTTCATCTTCTACTTGCTTAGTGTCACAAAGGTGACAAATTCTCTCATCCCATGGTATTTTGGGAGTTTTCCAATGCCCAATTTCACTAGATAGCTTGTGAGAGTTTGTTCTTATTTTATATTATTTATGTTTATCATTAAAAAAACAATCCATATAACCTATAAACCATAAACTAAGACAAAAATAACAAAATGAAAATAAACTGTAACATAACAATAACAAAATGAAAATAAACTGTAACATAACAATAACAAAATGACAACCTTAATAATGACCCTACTTTGGAAATCTAAACATGTACCAAATGGGACAATGTAATCTATATATAATAACAAATAATTCACCCATTATAATATAATTTGGGTGGCCCAACATGGTTTAAGGGGCTCAAGTGTATATATAGAATTTTATGGCGTATATCTTAAGTTTAAAAGGTATACATTTATTTAGAATTTTCATCACATTTTTTTGTAACATGTCAATTCGGTAGCACAACATGTTTGAAGAGTCTTTGGTGTATATATAGATTTTTTAATATTTAATTTTTCCCTAGTTACAAATTATGGGGAAAACCTCCTGAGTATTTCTCCTCATTTCAAGGATGGTATCTAGGGTAAACCCTAGAATCTTCAGAGTACAAGGTTGATCAACAACATAGATTGAACCCCTCACAATAATATACGCGTTAATAGCTCAACATGTCGCTTGATGGAATTGAACCTGGGTGGGGGGATAAAAAATATTCCTCCCAACCAACCAAACTAAACCCATTTGACAATTTTATTAATATTTATATGTTAAGTTTAAAGATATTTATATGGATAGGATTTTGATTTTTTTTTAAAATGTTATTTGGTAAAATGCAATGCAATAAAAATAAATTTGTAATGATCCATTCATTACTTTGTTAATCTTGTCGCTAACACAAAACTCATTGTTCAATATATTTTAAATTTTAAAATATAATATTAAAATTATATAATTATTTTTAATGGAAAACATATTGTTTATATATTTATTTTGGAGTAAGTTTTTTTCTTTTTTAATCATAATTAGGAGATTTGTACATCAATAAAAAAGATTGCAACAGAGAAACAACATAATTACATCCATATATGTTCCAATGTTTTCATACAGTAACAAAATTATAAACTATATACTAACCTGTAACCAAGCCTAATGATGTATAGAGGAAAATTTTCCTAGCACTTTTGAGTGAATACATTCTACAAAATAAACTTGAAAAGCTAAGTACTTTGTCATACATAGAAACTAACAGAATGCATGTCTACTGGGTGCTTCTTATAATGTTTCATTGTCTGGTTCAGAGGTTGGTTTTTCAATTTCCATTACATCATAAAGCTGATGCACTATCGCTTTCTCGTCCAATCTTCCACTGTTTTTTTTTGTATCTAGCGGAATCGACAACTAAGGTGGGCTCGTACTCACGTGACATAAGGTCGATTTCGACGACTACCATTATAACCTCAATGTGTACCCATGATGCCTCACAAAAGATACACAAGGTAAGTCGAGGTTTGGATCGATGACCTCACATACGAAGTGCCTTAACAGTGCACTCCATCACCAACTAGTCTACACCCCGGGGGCTTAGTCTTCCACAATTTGAATTCACAGTTTGAACATGATTTGAGGCCCCTTACTAGTCCCCCTTGCTCATATTTTTTTTTTAAAATAAAAAAGTAGAACCTTTGTATTAAGCTGTCATAGTAAGCAAACATCTATCAAGCATTTGCCAGCTATCTTGCCAACAGAGGAAACCAGGACAGCTGGCCTATCCACTGTGATAGTGAAAATTAGACGTAGAATTACGCCACCCTGCCCGAGGGAAACCAGGAGTTTTGTTCACAGAGTGCAGCCACACAAAAAAGACTAAACTGTAGCAAGTTAAGCTAGAATTCATGTGAGTCATAGCTCTAAAACAAAGCAAAAGATGAAGCATGAGAGATCAGGAGAGTCCAAAACCTAGTCTGTAGGGGAGCCGCCATTGCCGGGAAAAGTGAAGGGCTGCGCACAGGTAGGACATTGACTACGTGGAGAAGCTTTAGAATAAGCCATGTATAACATGTCCAGACGCTGGCTGATGCCCTCGGTTCGAAACGCTTGATCATCCACTGAGCTGCGAAGGTCGAAGATTAGTTGGAGGTGGTCTGGATGCAGCAGCGACGACGGTGGTGGCTCTGCTTCTTCATGTTGCATTGCTGGTGCCCTTGGTTCACATTCTGGCGCCTGTCCTAGCTCGTGCTCCCTTGTGTTGAGTTCTGGTGGCTCTTCCTCTATTACACAGGTCGCATAGAAATCGCTAGGAGTGGTGGTAGGTTGTGGAAGATTGGCCTGGCTGAGAGCAATTGACTGAGTTTCGAAATGCAGCGGGGGAACTACCGGCCTCCTATTCTCGGAGAGGTCATCAGGGAAAGCAATAGCTAGGCCCTCTTCCTCATGAGTAGCAATCGCAGTGGCGGCACCTCCTCTGCGGTTTTTCTTGGCCACTTGGAAGGCCTGAACAAAGCGCTGGTGTCGATGTCTTCGTGTTTCTGGTGCACACCAGTCGGTGCCTCGGCGAGGCCGGCCCCATAGTCGTGGCATAATGACCAGGAGGGTCAGACTGCTTATTCTGTTTTGCTATGCAAGCTGAGGCGAGGTCGCGAGTAGGGTGGGAGGTCTGCTACCGTGGTGATAACAATAAACCATGCCCGCAACTCTGAAATACATTAACGCCATTAACACCATGAATCGAGTGCACTGTCCGTCCGTTCGCCTTTCACGCACGAGGAGCTCCATCTACATTTAGTGGATTACGGAGGCGGGGGCTAGACTTAACTGCCCACAGCCGGAAGTGTGGCCAGAATTAATGGCTTGCTTTGTTGGCACCTCCACGTGCCCGGGCTGTGTCTCCATGTGGCTTGGTTGATCGCATAACACCCCATCCGGGGTCCTTGCTCATATTGATCACTATGTTTTGGAGCATATTACATTAAGCCTATAGGATTTCCATTTGACTCTTATGTTGTACAAGTTTTCCCATGATTGTTGCCACCTAAGTGACTACTTGCTACTCATTCTCATGAATTTTGTAGTTGCAGTGAAAATTGAGGTTTTGTTGGCTTGAATAGCTTCTGCATGGTTTCTTAACACAGTCTCGATCTCTCTCATTTATTGATAATACATAATGAGATTATGGTGAAAATGTCTACTATCTACTGAAATAAACACCATTTAGCAAGCCATGCAACCTAGAAAAATTCAAAGCGCCAAATAAGGAGTACAAGCATCCAACATGCCTAACCAAAGAAACCTAGATGGAGTCATAGAGAGACAAGAGAAAAAACCACCTCCAGGAGAAAAATAGATAGACCATTCAAATCTTTAGAACCTGTAAATAACCAAGGACTCAGTGCCCTCCTGACTGCCAAAAGACCCAATAAGTGCATTTTCCTTCCACTAAGAAAACCATATTTCCTTCCCAAGAAAAAACACCATTCACATTCATGTCGAATTGAGATAGAGGAACAAAGGAATACTTAATTTGAAACAAATACACACCTATTGGGCTTCCATGTAAAGACTCAATCTTAACAAATAAGAATTCCCTTGAATTGAAGATAGGGGAGGAGGTTCACCAATACTCAAATATACTAACTCAAGCAAATACACCCCCAATGAGTAGACATACCTCACTAGGATTCCTTGCTCTCCTACTAACTAGAGATTTCTCCACAACATTGCATTCCAGTAGTCCATAATCCCATAGTGACCAAGGAAATTACCTTTCCCAAGTTAATAATCATGTGAATGCATGGGTTTGAACACGTGACAAAGAGACATAATTCTCTTACCATAAATACCTTTTGTGATATGACCAGATTACCATGCATTGAGCCATGTGATGCCTTAAATTATTGATACTTAGCTTGGTTCTCATGTTGAAATGTTATAGAGTGGGTAGATCATGCTTTTTTTAATTGATGCTAATAATCCCCTCTTTTAGGATGGTGGATTTGTTAGAGAATTTATATGCAACTTGATTGCTCTCCTAAAGAACTTGAAAGAATCTAATACTAGAGAATTTGATCACCTCTTTTTTTACCCATTCTAACACCAAAGCTAGAAAACTATTGACTGTTATTTTCTTTGAGACCATTTTTCTGATGAAAATCTTTGAATAACCTACCACTATCAAAAATTGTATATTATCTTCAATGGTTAATATCAATCCTTGCATTAAGGCATATACTTTTGTTATGTTATTAGAAGAAATACCTAAGTCCCAATAAACTTAGTGTTCTATTGTTCACGTGGGGCTTATAATAGCACCCCACACCTGTCACCCCTTTATTTTGGAGTAAGTTATTAAGTGATACACGTTTACTTAAATTATTTTTCAAAATTTTCAAATTTGTCAGAAATTATAGTTTTATTAGACTGATGAAAACTTTAACTATAAAATTTATCCTTAATCATTTGTCAATTTAAAATGACATAATGCCCATAGTTAAAAAATAATACTAATAATTTAAGGAGTAACTTTAGCTTACCCAAAAATATGACATCATTGAAAAGGTTGAAATGTTCCACTAATTAACTCACTCCATTTATTTTCACTTTTTCTAACTATAAACACTAAAAGGACTTTTAACTCATAATGGTTATTACATAATATCCATGCCCATTTCTATAATAAAATTATGTAAATATTTAAATATAAATTTTATTTAAAGGATAATCTTATGCGAAAATGATCTGTAAATAGGAGGCTTATAGCCCATCTATCTCACCAACACAGAGTCTTCTACAAAAAAAATATAATCTTAGTTCTCATCAACTTATAGAACTCAACTACCCAATCCAAGTCGAGTCAATTAGGAAGTTGCCCTGTCGACCATACCAAGTTGAAACAACCAAGAGATGAGGAATTCAAACTTTCGAAACTTGAGTCGAAAGTAATGTAAATCGACCAAAATCGACTTAGATGAAAGGAAAGTCAACAAAGTCGAGTCAAATCGACCCATGAAAACCCAGTTGAACCATGGGCGAATCTAGTTGAAATGCAATGGTGGAGATGAAATGCTTAGAGGCGAGTTGGGTTGGCCAACAATGAAGAGTATAACTTAGGAGGCTTTAACAACCAACTGCGAAGGAAAATGTTTGGGGAGGCGATTTTATTAACCCACAATGCATACAAATTTCCATGGCGATTTTTTTGACAACCCAGAGCAACTAAAAACATATGGAAATCAATCTTTAACATTCTCTAATAGAGAAAACATGTGGGGGAGAAATTAATAGCAGGAAAATTGGCAAAAGCATCTAAAATGTGTATAATTTGTGGGCAAAATAAAAATCCCTAACAAGTCGAGAATGTGCCCATGACTCTTAAAACGAAATTAGAAACCCCCAAATAAATAACAATGGATTAGGGATGAGGGTTTTCTATTTCAAGCTTCCAAATCAATGCACGGGTGTGGTTAAAGAGTTGTTAGTATGATTTACTGACCCATGGGGGCCATATTAATATAAAACAAACTTAAACAATAACTAGCACAAGATTCTCTTTGCTAAACAATACACAGACATTCATTAAGTTACATTGCACACCATTTACCATTCATAAACAATGCAACCACAAACAATCATCACACATAAACTCATAATTTACCCTAGAAACCCAAATGAGAAAACCAACATTCTTTTGGCTTTGCCCAGTCTCTTTATTATTCAATAATGGGAAATTTATAGGCTCTCTGGTTTATCTCTGTGCTCCTTAGTGACATCTGGGCAACCTTTTTACATCATTCACAACCCAAAGAACCCTTTTTTCCTTGTGAGGAAACATGATATACAGGACTAAGTCGACTGGGAGGATAGTTGGAAGGTGAGGCATCCCTAATGCTTCAACTTCTCTCCAGTTTGTTTCTCCTTCTTTCTTCATTTATTTGTCTTTTCACCCACATGGAAAAGGTCTTAGAAAAGTATCATTATTTCCTTATGTACAAAAATATACTACCCCACTTTACATATATTACATACAAAATGGACATCAATCGTGATGGCATGGGACCCTTCACACCAACAAGTCGATCTCCTTCACCGTACATATTCTTAAACGTTTCATGTGTTGATCATCTTAGAGCCTATGTCGATATCCAATTGTTCTTGTCGGATCTAATTTGGATCACACCTCCCCATTGGGAATATTTTGGTCCCCAAAAGCTGCCAAGGATAGATGAGGGAACTTTCTTGAAATTTGGTTCCTCTCATACCACTTTTCTTTCCTTATGCTTTGTCCCTTAAGACCAATCTACCACATTTGTTGTTGTACTCTGTGAGTTGTCCACTCCTTGTGCTATAGAATTGTGTCTTCCTTTAAATACTCTAGAACCACGAGGTGCAAGGTCTTCCATAGTGGGAAGAACCTGATGTTCTTCCTCCTCATCTAGCATGGAGGGTTCAAACAAATTCAAATATTCCACGTTCACCACTGAGTTGATCTGCATATAAGGTGGAATTTTCAGCCTAAAGACGTTGTCATTCACTTGTTCAATGATCTCAAAGGGTCCATATCTAAGGGAATTGAGCTTATTTGATGTTCCTTGTAGTCATTCCTTACAAAGGTAGAGCCACACCTTGTCTCCGACATAGAATTTATGATCCTCTCTATGTTGATCATGCCTCACTTTGTATAATTGTTGGCTCTTATTCAATTGCCCCTGAACCCTTAGATGTATATGCCTGATATTTTCCATGAATGTGCTTGCGTTTTGTTCCTCTCCTTGTAGTCTTACTTCTTCCTTCTATTGTCCATAAGCTATATCAAATGGTGAATGAGGTAAATAACCAAAACAAGTCTCAAAATGAGACTTATTGGTGGAAGAATGAAGTGCTATATTGTAAGAGTGTTGAATGTAGACTATCTTCCTATCCCAAGTCTTTGGATGTTTGTTGTTGTAACCTGTCAAAAGTTGCACTAGCGTCATGTTTACTACCCTAGTTTGTCCATCAATTTGATGATGGAAGGTAGCATAGTACTTCAACTTGGTATCCATTATTTCCCAAAGCATTGTCCAAAATATTCCCAATAACCTACTCTCCCTATCAGATATGATGGAGGTTGGGAATCCGAAATGTACCCAGACATGGCTTAAAAATAGTTTAGCTTCCTTTGTCCAAATATTGTCTTCTTACAAGGAATGAGAACACGCATTTTGTTGAAGCGGTCCACCATAAAGAACAAGTAATCATGGCCTCTACGAGTCATAGGAAAACTTCCAACAAAATCCATGTAGATGCTCTCCCAATACTTGCTTGACATTGGCAAAGGCATGTACAAGCCAAGTTTTTTGTTGCTTGTCTTTCTAGTGTTGCAAAGAACACAACCTATAAAAACAATTTCTACTTGATCTTGCATCTTTGGCCAATACACATACCGATGCATATTTTTCACTGTCTTAATTACACCAAAATTTCCAGCAACCCTAGAAGTGTGTGTTTCTCTCATCAACTGAACTCTTCTATCCCGGGGTATGCATAGTTTGTCCAGTTTGTACAACAACCCATCTTGGAGGTGGTATTTGTTTCCTTCCATGAAAACAACTGTAATACCCTTAGTCTAAACCCCAATATGTAATTGTACATGTAGGTTGGTGAGGCAAGATATTTTTGGGCCTAAGTGTCATTGTACATATGTTTGGTGGCCAAAGTGCTTATATGATTTCAAGATCTTTGTAATATGTATCATGCATATTATTAATGAAATATATTGTTATTTCAAGCCAATAAAACAAAAGAGTATGGGGGACTTATAACTCCACTAGAGGAAAGGGGGGATATGTGTCTAAGAATAAGATCTAAGCCAAGGGGGATTAAGTCAAGGACATATTATTTTAATCTTATTTCCTAAGGTCCAAATGTTGAGATATCTTAGTCTAAGTTCCAAGAATGGGGAATGTATACCAAGTGGAGCTCATGAAGTTTCTTCATGACAAGTGTCTATATGGGGACATGCATATATATTGGGAAACTTAGTGTACTTTCCTAACATCTCATCAATCTTGGGGGGTCTACTCTTACACTCCATTGTTCTACGATATTCATTCATGGATATTCTCATCATTCCCTAATCATTGTAACCTTCGTTTCTTACCATGGGTATGTTTTCATTCTATTCTCATATCTATATGAGGAAAACTTAGGGAAGCGATTGGTAACAAGAATATCGGGTTTTTTTAACTCTTAGGAAGTGGATTTTCAGGCTCGTGGCAGTCTCTCTCTTGTGAGAGAATTGGCAAAGACTGTTTGCTGGTGTGTTGGGCAATATCTACAGGGCTATGAAACTTGTTGTCTAGCCTGTTGTTGAAGCCCTGGAAGGGAAGTGGGGCAACCTAAGGACTGTTGGGGAGAGAAGGGGAACACTTCCTGGGGTGGGAAAGACATGTGGGAAATGAGAGTCTGTAGGGTAATTACAGCAGTTGGAACCTTGACCTGAGATTAACTCCTGAGTATAGACCTTAGTTTGGCCTAAGAATCCTTCCCTGGTGTAGTTCTAGTCTCATCTTGAGGGTGACCTGTTGTTGAAATTTTATGAGAAGAAGAGTCTATGGTTGGGAGGAACGTCTGAGGTTTGCATGAATTCAATGATTTACATAAAAGATAAGTGTTCTTATGTGTAATTACATGTTGTTTACTATGCATACTATATTTAATCTATTGTTGTAGTTGTTTATATATTTATGCATGGTTTATATATGTTGTAGAACTGCATGTGTGTTCATATTCATGATATTTTAAGTTAATGAGATGATATCTAAGATATTTCATACTTGTTGATGGTAGGAATTATCATATTAAGATATCAAAGTCGTAAAGGTAATAATTCTAAGAAAATTTGTAAGTCTAATGTGACTGAAAAGAAAAATAATTGGTGTCGCGTGGCCAGCCTGCATGGCTAGGGACATGACATTGTGGTATCCGAGTTAGATTTGTTTTTTTAGAATGTTGGTAATGGGGATTGTTACAACAACAAAACTCTCCTTTAGATGCCTGTAGAATCCTCTGAAATCTTCATCTCCCTCGAATATTCACTCAGAAGTTCACGAGTGAAAGGCTCAAGATGCATTATCATTCCAACTATTGAAATCTTCTTCAGTGGTGGTTGAGAGAGCTTGTCTTCTAGTCTATTCATGACTCCTTTCTTGTACTTAATCAATAAATTAAATTGCTAAAAGAAACCTAACCACTTGTAATGTCTCGCTTGTTTCATCTTGCTCTGAATCTGTAGATACTGAAGGGGTTTATGATCCATGTGTATGATAGTCTCTTCATTGCTTATACAATTGAAAAGAGCTCTTTATCATATGTGGGGTAGTCAAGTACTTCTCCATGGAACAACTCTGAATGGTAGAACACATGCCTTCCTCCTTGCATGCCCACTGCTCCTAATGCATATTGATCTAGGTGGATATTGGTGGCTACCCACCTATTCCAACTCACTCCTCTTGACAATTTTTAGTTCAACACGTTCTTATGTACTTCTTTGGAATTGTGGGTTCTACACTTTTGGGTCTGTCTGAAGCCTTACACATCTTCCATGTGGATACCGGTGACCTCCTACCTAATCCAACTAGCTTATTTTGTATGTTTTCATGTCAACACATATTGTTGTACTTCCAGGGCTATTTTGGGGCACTAAACAATGTTGTTTTTGGCTCGCCATAATCAGACTGTAAGCAGAGTCATATTTTGATGACATAATGTGTATTTCTCAAAAATACCTTTCCAACGGGCTATCACACACCTAAAACGGAGGTCATATGCAAACGTTACGGCCCCGAGAAGTTGAGGTACCAACTTACCCATAGGGGCCCACATAAATTTTGGAGTTTCATCTCCTAGGGTTTTGTTTTGGATGTCTAGGGTTTTGACATTCATGAGTAATGTTAAAAAGGCCTATGGAGCCTCATTTTAATTATTATGCTCAAACTGATGCATGTAGCAGCCACATTTCTTCTTAGAGATAACTACCACCAATTGAGCAAGTGTTTCAGTTATGTAGTTTTACAGTTTCAACCTATTTCATTTATTCAATATAAGATATTGTTCAGTAGATGTCTGTGTTGTTCTTAATATCTCCATGTTTATTGTATTCAATTTGTTAATCGGTTCGTTTCGATCCTAAATTCAGATTAGTGGTATCAGAGCGGTCTTCTCTTCATTTATTTTTCTTCATGCTTGTCCCCGACAAGATCTGGGTACAAGAAGTTGGGACTCGAACCAATCGAGACGTTGCAATATTGGCCACGCTAAGCTTGAAAAAAACCCATGGGGGAAGAAAATAAATATGATGGAGCAGGATATCCTTTTAAAATGTTGCTCGAAGAATCCCTTGCGCGACAAAGGAACTAAATGATGGACAACTTTGCGCAGATCCTTCGGGGGATTCCCACAAGAGAAGCATATTCATCAAGCGACCATGCAACCCCCTTCAAGGTACACGTAAATTTTGATATTCCATTATTTGAAGGATTGATAGATGTGGATGTTCTAAATAAATGGTTGAATCTACTCGACAAGTATTTTTCAGTCCACAATTTTTCCGATAGGGAAAATATTACTTTTTCACTCCTCAAGGTCATCCCCCATGTTAAGGACTGGTGGGATACTTACTTTGAGCAAAGGGTCATAGAGGAATATGAAATATTTTTGGTTACCCCTACATGGGATTCCTTTCAGGATGCCATTAAAGAACAATACTACCCTATTGGAATCTATGAGGACCAATACACCAGATGGACCATCCTGCGTCAAGAAAGGGACTAGAAGGTACCAAATTTCACCAATATTTTCCATACCCTGCGCACCAAATTGGGTATCAAAGACTCTGAGCGACATCTGGTGCTCAAATACTGTGGTTGTTTGCATAGATACATTCAAACATAAATGGATTTTTGGGACATCGCCTCATTGGGTATAGATTATAGATATGATGTCAAGATCAAGCAAAAATTTAAGTAGAAGAGGCGAGATTTTGGATCTGCAAACTACTCACAACCGAAGCAGGGAAAAGGTGAGCCCAGCCCACATAGAAAGGGACAAAGAAAATATGGCCACTCTCAGGATAACCAGTCCAATCCACAACACAAGAAGGGAAATGAGAAGAGGAATAAGGACACGAGAAAATGGTGTGAATACCATAAAATCCCTTAGCACAACACTGAAGAATGTCACTCCAAGACATCACTTGTGGCCGAGCTAAAGGATTTCGAGTCAGAGGTCGATTCTGAATCTGAATCAAATCCAGAAGGAGGGAAGCATATTATTGATGTTGAACCTAATGCCATTGTCGCTACCACCAAATTCCAACCAAGCAATCCAGAAGAACCAGAGGAAGGGGAGTGCCTCTTTCACTCATAGATGTGGGTAAAGGGGGATCCACTTCATTTCATTGTCGATAGTAGTAGTCATAAGAACCTGATATCAATAGAGGTCGTCAAGTGGCTGGACCTGCCAACGACATCACACTTGCAACTCTAAACCATTGGCTGGCTTTGCCAAGGAAGATATCTCTGTGTCAGCCAACTGTGTCATCTTCCCTATGGAATCAAGCCTTTCAAAGATGAGGCATTGTGTGATGTTTCTCCCCTTGAAGTTTGTGATTTTCTTTTAGGACAACCATATTTGTGGAAGCGTCATGTTGTGTATGAGTCTAGACCTCACAGTATTATTATTACTTTGGGTAAACAATTGTACAGGATACCAAAGGTAGTACTGCCTACCGCTATTTATTTAATCTCTGCTAAGCAATGCAATAAGGTCATTTCACAGACCGAGAGGTTTTTCTTCTATGTGATCCATGCTCACAGTAAGCAGAAGGTCATCGCCACATCCACAGACTCTACACAGAGCCTCTCTTTGCAGCAGAAGCAAGTGGACGAGATCCTGGAAGAGTACAAAGGCATCTTCTCCTCACCCACCGAGGTACTGACGCAATGCCAATTCAAGCATCCAATTGATCTAACCCCTATGCACCTCTGCCTAATGGACCATTCTATCGTTGCTCGCTGATGGAAAATGATGAAATAAAGCATCAGATCCAAGAGATTCTTTAAAAGGGTCACATTAGACCCAAATCCTCCCCTTTTGGAAGCTCGATTGTACTGGAGCAGAAGAAGGACAGGACCTGGAAACTCTGCATTGATTACAGAGAATTAAACAAAATCACAGTCAGGAACCGGTACCCAATTCCCAGGATTGATGACCTTCTTGACCAACTCAAGGGGGAACATTTCTTCAACAATATTGACCTAAATTTTGGCTACCACTAGGTTCCCATTGAACCAATTGATGTATGGAAGACAACTTTCAAATCTAAAGAAGGTCTCTTCGAATGGTTGGTCATGCCCTTTGGCTTAAAAAATGCACCAACCACTTTCATGAGGTTGATGGATGATGTATTGAGACCCATCACCAACTCTTTTGTGGTGGTATATTTGGATGACATCCTCATCTTCAACAGAACTTGGGAGGATAACATGCGACATATTCAATAGGTTTTGAGCACTCTACAGAAACACAAGCTATATGCCAACTTGGAAAAATGTTCCTTTGGCATGAACATGGTCCAATACTTGTGCTACATTGTTGATGAGCATGAGGTACATGTTGATCCCATTAAGATCCAAGTCATCCGTGACTGGACAACCCCAACCACACTAACCGAGCTTTAGAGCTTCTTGGGACTGGCCAACTTCTACCAATGGTTCGTGTTGGGATTATCCCATATTGCATGGTCCCTCAGCCATGTGACCAAGGGCGGTGGCAGAGAAAATTTTGTGTGGGGGAAGGAACAACAATGAGCATTTGATTATCTGAAGCACTACTTGTGCTTAGCTCTAGTACTCTCATTGCTCGATCTGCAACAATCATTTGATATTGAGACTGATGCATCACACTATGTTGTAGGTGAAATTCTCACTCAACATGGTCATCCAGTGACATACCATAGTGATACACTCTTAGATATTGTTCGAAAATACCCCACCTATGACGAGGAAATGTATTCCATTGTACAATCCCGTCGTCAATGGAAACATTACATTATGGGAAAGGATATTATCACCCACACTGATCACAAGTCTCTGTAGTTGATACAGACAAAGGGGAAGTTGCAGAACGACCACCATCAGAAGTGGTCCACCTACCTGCAACAGTTCCATCTCAACATCAAGTATAAGACATGGATCACAAATCGTGTCGTTGACTTCCTTAGTTGACCTCCTGTGGTTGCACTCACCACTGTGCTCCATTCTTGTGAACATGAGGCATCTGAGTGGCCCCAACTTTATCAGCAAGATCTAGACTTCACCACCACCTATCAGCTCTTGGGTACAGGTGCGACTGTTACCAATTTTCACATTTAATATGGACTGTTATGCCATCTAGGCCATATCTATGTTATTGCAAGAGAGCATGCAAAGATGATTTTGGAAGCCCACTATAGTCATATCGCATGACATTTTGGCATGGAGAAAACTATGGTCATTCTCCAGAAACATTTTTATTGGCCAAAACTTCGACATGACATCAACAAGTATATCAGATCTTGCAATGCTTGTTCCATTTCCAATCTAGCCATAAAGAAGCAAGGCTTATACACACCTCTTCCTACCCCCAATAATCCTTGGGAATCTGTCTCGATGGATTACATGTCTGGCCTTACGTCCACCAAGAAAGGCAATGATTGTGTATTTGTGGTTGTTGATCGGTTTTCGAAGATGGCCATCATCACAACCTACAAGAACAAAATCACAGCGGAATATACTACCAATCTCTTCTTCAAATGAGTGTGGGTCCATTTTGAGAGACCATAGACCATCATCTCCAACAAGGACAACAAGTTCCTCAACACATTTTGGTAGAGTCTCTGGTCACTATTGGACACCAAGATCACTAAATCCACTTCTTTCCACCCCCAAATAGATGACCAAACAAAGTTCGTGAATAGGATGATTGTGCACATCCTGCACATGTACAACTCTAAGCATCCATGTACATGGGATGAGAGTCTCCCCTATGTTCAACATAGTTACAACATGGATCTCCATAGCTCCACTAGCTATAGCCCATTTCAGGTGGGACTGGGATTCCAAACCTTGGGTCCCATTGATGTTTCAATACCTCTTGCAACCACATAGACAGACTCTTCTCATATTCAGTCTGAGACCAACAAAGCCACCAGATTCATTGAGAGGATTCAACACATCTACTAACAAGTCCATGAGATTTTGTAGAAAACCAATGCTAAATACAAGAAGCACCATGATCAACACATGGTACCGCACTAGTTTCAGGTTGGAGACAAGGTCTGGTTACATTTGCATAAGGAGCGTCTTACAGGGCCCCATCAAAAGCTCTATCCACTTACTATGGTCCTTACACCATCACCAAGGTTGTGGGTAGCAATGATTTTGAGCTCAACACTCTATCCTTCCTTGGCTTGCACCCAGTGTTCAATGTGGACCTCCTTCGGCCATATTTCCCACCATTAATGGACACCTTAGAGATCGAAGAACAACTGACACCAACAGAGCTCAACCCTAACTACATGGAATAGGCATCCACTGATCAGATAGTGAACACATAGGTCAAGGGCACTCACCAAAAGAGGATCCAACTTTATTGGGTTGTCAAGGAAGGGAAGCTCCTCCACCAAGGAAAGTGGCTCACCTGGGGTCAAATTCAACAAAATTTTTCTCACCTGATGGGGGAACTCAATGCAATGGAGACCATTGCTTCCTAATGGGGGAGGACCAATCCAGGTGGTGATGGTGGCCGCTCACCTATTCCAATTGGCTCCTCTTGACATTTTTTATTTCAACATGTTCTTTTGTACTTCTTTGTAATTGTGGGTTCTACATTTTCGGGATTGTCTTAATCCCTACACATCTTCCAGGTGGATACTGGTGGCCTCCCACCTAATACAACTGGCTTATTTTGTATGTTTTCATGTCAACACATCTTGTTGTACTTCCAGGGTCGTTTTGGTTCCCTAAACAATGTTTTTTTGGCTTGCCACAGTCAAACTATAGATAGAGTCAGAGTTTGATGGTGTAATGTGTATTTCTTGAAAATACCTTTCCAACGGGATATCACGTGCCTAAAATGGAGGTCATATGCAAATGTTACGACCTCGGGAAGTTGAGGTACCAACTTACCCATAGGGGCCCACATAAATTTTAGCATTTCATCTCCTAGGGTCAGGTTTTTGGATGTCTATGGTTTTCGCATTCACGAGTAATGTTGAAAAGGCCTCTGGAGCCTCATTGTAATTATTCTGCTTAGACGGATGCGCATAACAGCCACATCTTTTCTTAGAGATAGATACCACCATTCAAGCAAGTGTTTCAGTTCTGTAGTTTTACAATTTCAACCTATTTCATTTATTCAATAGAATATATTGTTCACAGGATATCTGTGTTGTTCTTCATATCTCTATGTTTATTGTATTCAGTCTCTTAACTAGTTCGTTACACTCCTAAATACAGATCACATATCCACTAGCATCAGTCTCTAGCTCAAAAGGTCGTTGCAAATTTGGCATGGCTAAGACTAGAGCATCACTGATTTTCTTTTTCAAGTCTTCAAATTCTCTTTGTTGTGTATTACCACATTGAAAGCTCTTTCCTTTGGAATTTATGACATGCAATGGCACTGCTACTCTAGAGAAGTTTACGATGATTTTTCTCAAATACTGAGATGCTCCCATGAAACTTCTGACCTTTGTCATGTTGGTGGGAATAGGCCATTGGGTGATGACTGCAATCTTCTTTGGATATACTCTCATATATCCTCCTCCAATCATGTGTCCAAGATATATCAAGGAAGTCTTTCCAAACTCACACTTCTGCAAGTTGGCAATTAATTGATTCTTCTTCAATATCTCTAGTACTCGTGTCACATGTGAGAGGTGATTTTTCCAAGTGTTTATAAATATTAATATGTCATCTGGGTATACTATTACAAAAGAATCAATGAAGGGGAGTAGAAGATCATTCATTATTCTCATAAACGTTGCATGTGCATTACATAATCCAAAAGGTATTATTAATCACTCGTACAAACCTTATCATTTTTTGAATGTTGTATTCCTTAATTCTTTTGCTTTGATCCTCACTTGGCGGTAACCAGATTTGAGGTCCAACTTAGTGAATAATTTTTCTTGTTGCAGTTGATCCAACAAGTCATACATCCTTGGCAAAGGATATCTATTCTTGATGGTGATCTTATTCAAGGCATGATAGTCAATGCACAT
>ML780406.1:151924-190005 GCA_009831015.1 Picea engelmannii
CTCCTGGCTGTCTGATTTGGCTTGGTCCCCTACCTGGTTCTTGTCCACTACCCTTGCTCGCAGTATGGCATCTAGCTCCAATTCAACCTCCCCTCCCAACCCCCCTCCCTCCATGGAACTTGAAATTCATAGGCTGAAGCGTACACTCAATGCACACAGAGGCTTCCTGCTTCATTTGGAGGGGGAAGGCAGATGGAGGTTTGAAATGGTGGAAGAATATCTCATCCAGCTCAAGGAGGAAGCGGTTGAAGCTCTCACTCACACAACAGAACAAACTAACAACAAAATAGCTTAACTAGAGGCACGAATTGAAAAAATGGAACTGCAAGCTGCAGACTCGAGATGTTGAACAAGTGTAGGTGTGAAGACATCTCCAAGCGCAAGCTCATTCACTCCGGATCCGAAGGTTTAATTATGGTTTATCTCTCTCCCGACTCTAGCTCATTTTTGTTTTTTTGGGTTTTTCTTTGTACGCAGGAGCACAGTATTCCTTTGTATTATAGGCAACCACTTTGTAAGTTGGGCCTCTATCTATGTTTAGACTTTTCGGAACTCTCAAAAGTAGTGGGAATCTCAAAACTCTATATCAGAGCAGATCCTTATGTAATCTTGAATCCCATGCACACAACGTAGGGATGAATTTTGTAGTTTTCTCCACAGTGGTCATACCACTGCTATTAATATAAAAACCTCTTTCTTGTGTAAATAATAATAATAATAATAATAATAATAATAATTTAATTTTAAGGTCATGACCAAGTCAGACACCAAATTGGTGTATGAGATCTCCTTATTTGTCGGACAAGGGACCCCCTCCGCCCTTCGATTTGACTGGTAAAGTCTACAAAGGTATACATATCCTACCCCCCTATGGATTTGAACTTGTAACCTCTTAGGAGGAAACACATGTTCTTAACCATAATACTTTCAACATAAGGGCGTTGTTGGGGGAGGTTTGCATGAGGATGGGTGATGGAGTTGTATAGTAAAACTTTAAGTAAATTAATTAATATAAATTCATTTAACTTCTAATTTTTTAAGAACCAAGAAATTTGCAAGTATGATTTTTTACATTGATAAATTTACGATTATTTTTATTTTGTTCTTACTAAATATAAGGTTAAGATAAATCTATGTTAGTATTACTAGTTAAAGGTGGTGTTTCTCCATAAAAAAAGTCAAAATTAAAAAAATAAAGTAGATATTATATGATATTCAAATAGAGTATGGAAGCAACCATAAGTCAATGAGGCACGACACTTCATAGATTCATGTAAATTTCTAAGGGGAGTTTTCCTTGACGACAACAATTGAAGAGACAACAGTTGTTGAGTGGTGACGAGATCTGAAGATGGGGCAGAGGCACCATGGAGATTGATAGATGTTGTCAAGGATGAAAACAACTTGGAATTGGGGAGGATTTAAGGTATCCCATGACACCCACAGAGTGTGCACACTCCTTGGGAAGACTTGGGGATGAGTAGGGAAAGAGAATATAAGGGGCATGCTATCGGTTGGACGAATGAAGACATGTGGGCGTGAGTAGGAGCATCTTGGGCGCATGATGGTGATGTACGACACCAAGGAGGAAAACACCTTACTTGCCTTAGAACAATTGATGGAGACTTGGGTTGTGTTTGGGCAAGGATGGGGCGACTTGGGTGCTTGCCCAAGAGGTGGACCTACTTTCTCATGGAAACATGGGCGCGTTGGAGAGGTTGAATGACCCCATCAACACACCCATGGAGTGTCTCGTCGATCAACACAAGGAAGCAAGCAAGGCATGGGGCATGTACCCATGGATGGGGTGCACCAGTCCAAGAGACATGATGGTTGATGGGTGCACAAGCTCGTTTGGGCACACCGGGTCCACAAAGGGGCATGATGAGTCGTTTGAGTGTGATAGTTTGCGAAGGGGTGGGAGACACCCAAAGGATGAGATTTTTCGCGTTGGTTACCTTTGGAGTCCTTATAAGAACACAAGGGCACACAACCAATGAAGAAAAGAAGATTTTGTGGAATAATAAAGCAAGTCTTAGGCAAAGTTCGAAGGCAAGGAAGACTAAGGTAGAGTTGCGAACATTGAAGACAAGTAGCCAAGGGAGGGACGTACTAGGAAATTTTAGGGGAAGTATGAAACATAAGTCTAAGTGAGGCATGTGTGAGGCATAACCAAATTTTGTGTTAACTTGGTAAATTCTGTGGTAGAGAAGGGACAACAGGTCTATGGTTGGGCACACGACTGAGATGCATCGCAGGAAGTTGTGAATATGGTTATGACAAAGAGTCTTAGTGTGACGAATTTATGTATGACCATATTGGTAAGGCAAGGTGAACCATGTGTGATATGGATTTAGGAGTGGAAAGAACTAATTAACATACTGAATACAATAAACACAGAGATATGAAGAACAACACAGATATCTAGTGAACACTATATTCTATTGAATGAATGAAATAGGCTGAAACTGTAAAACTGTGGAATTGAAACACTTGCTTGAATGGTGGTAGCTATCTCTGAAAAGAGATGTGGCTGCTACGTGCATCCGTCTGAGAAGAGTCAATACAATGAGGCTCTAGAGGCCTTTTTGATATTACTCATGAATTAAAAAACCCTAGACATCCAAAAACCTAACCCTAGGAGGTGAAACACCAAAATTCATGTGGGCCCCTATGGGTAAGTTGGTACCTCAACTTCTTGGGGTCGTAGATTTTACATATGACCTCCGTTTTAGGCAGGTGATATCCCATTGGAAAGGTATTTCAAAGAGCTACACATTACACCATCAAACTATGACTCCCTCTACATTTTGACTGTGGCGAGCCAAAAAACACTGTTTAGGGCTCCAAAATGGCCCTAGAAGTACAACAACATGTGCTAACATGAAAACATACAAAATAAGCTAGTTGGATTAGGTGAGAGGCCACTAGTATCCACCTGGAAGATATGTAGGGATTTAGAGAACCCCAGAAGTCTAGAACCCACAATTACAAAGAAGTAGAAAAGAGCGTGCTGAATTAAAAACGAACAAGAGGAGCTAGTTGGAATAGGTGGGTTGCCACCAATATCCACCTGGATCAATCCTCCGCCCTTAGGAAGCAATGGTGTCCATTGCATTGATTTCCCCCATCAGGTGAGGAAACTTTTGTTGGATTTGGCCCCCGGGTGAGCCACTTGCCTTGGTGTAGGAGCTACCCTACCTTGACAACCTGATAAATCTGGATCCTTTGTTGGTGAGTGCCCTTGACCTGCGTGTCCACTATCTGATCAGTGGCTGATTGTTCCATGTAGTCAAGGTTGAGCTTTGTTGGTGTCAGTTGTTTTGTGATCTCTGAGGTATCCAATAATGGTGGAAAATATGGATGAAGGAGGTCCACATTGAACACTGGGTGTAGGCTAAGGAAGGGTGGAGTGTTGAGCTCAAAAGCATTTCTACCCATAGCCTTGGTGATAGTGTAAGGCCCATATAGAAGTGGGTGGAGCTTCCAATGGGGCCCTGTGAGATGCTCCTTCTACAAATGTAACTAGACTTTGTCTCCAACCTGAAACTGGTGCGGTACCCTGTGTTGATCATGGCGTTGCTTGTACTTAGCATTGGATTTCTGCAAAATCTCCTGGACTTGTTGGCAGATGTGCTGAATCTACTCAATGAATATGGTGGCTTTGTTGGTCTCAGAATGAACATGGGAAGAGTCTGTCTATGTGGTTGCAAGAGGTAGTGCAACATCAATGGTACCCAAGGGTTGGAAACCCATCCCCACCTGAAATGGGCTATGGCCGGTGGAGCTATGGAGAGCCCTGTTGTAACTATACTAAACATATGGGATACTCTCATCCCATGTACGTGGATGCTTAGAGTTGTACATGCACAGGACGTGCACAATCATCCGATTGATGACCTTTGTTTGGTCGTCTATTTGGGGGTGGAAAGCATTGGATTTAGTAAGATTGGTGTCCAACGGTGACTAGAGACTTGGCCAAAATGTGTTGAGGAACCTGTTGTCCCAGTCAGAGATGATGGTTTGTGGTATCCCAAAATGGACCCACACTCATTCGAAGAAGAGCTTGGAAGTATCTACCACTATGATATTCTTCTTGCAGGCTGTGAGGATGGCCATCTTTGAAATTGATCAATGACCACAAATACACAGTCATTCCCTTGCTTGGTAGATGAAAGGATATACATGTAATCCATTGATATGGATTCCCAAGGATTCTCGGGATTAGGAAGACGGGTGTATAAGCCTTGCTTCTTGATGGCTGTCTTGGAAATGGCATAGGTTGTGCAAGATATGATATATTTTTTGACGTCCTATCGAATTTTTGGCCAATAAAAATGTTTCTGAAGAATGGCCACAATTTTCTCCACACCAAAATGTATTTCCATCCGATTATAGTGGGATTCCCAAATCCTCTTTACACACTAGCTTGTAGGAACATATAGATGGCCCTGATGGCATAATAGTCCGTCCTGAATGTGAAAATCGTTGACAATTTCTTCTGTACCCAAGAGCTGATAGGTGGTGGTGAAGTCTAAATCTTGCTGATAAAGTTGGGGCTACTCAGATGCCTCATGTCCACAGGAATGGAACACAGTGGTGAGTGAAACCATGGGAGGGCGAATGAGGCATTCATCGACACAATTTGATACCCTTGTCTTATACCTGGATGTTTATATGGAACTACTGCAGGTAGGTGGACCACTTATAATGGAAGTTGTTCTCAATTTCCCCTATGTTTATATGAACTACAGAGGCTTGTGATCAGTGTGGAAGATCATCTCCTTTCCCAGAATGTAAAGTTTCCATTGATGACAGGCTTGTACAATGGAATACATTTCCTTTTCATAGTTAGGGTGTTTCTAGACAGTGTCTCACTATGGTGTGCCACCGGATGACCGTGTTGAGTGAGAACTATGCCTACATCATAGTCAAATGCATCAAACTCAATCTCGAATGGTTTCTATAGATCGGGAAAGGAGAGTACTGGAGCTGAGCACAAGTGATGCTTCAGATGATCGAATGCTCGTGGTTGTTCCTTGCCCCACACGAACTTGACCCTGCCACAACCCTTGGTCACCAGGCTGAGGGCCCATGCAATACGGGAGAATCCCAACATGAATCGTTGGTAGAAGTTGGCCAGTCCCAAGAAACTCCGAAGCTAGGTTAGTGTGGTCGGGGCTGGCTAGTCACGAATGACTTGGATCTTAGTTGGATCAACATGTACACCATGCTCATCAACAATGTAGCCCAAGTATTGGACCCTGTTCATGTCAAAAGAGCATTTTCCAAGTTGGCATATAGCTTGTGCTACCGTAGAGTGCTCAAAACCTGTTGAATATGCTGCATGTTCTCCTCCCAAGTTTTGCTGAAGATGCGGATGTCATCCAAATATACTACCACAAAATAGTTGGTGAAGGGTCTTAATACATCATCCATCAACATCATGAAAGTCGCTGGTGCATTTGTTAAGCCAAAGGGCATGACCAACCATTCGAAGAGACCTTATTTAGATTTGAAGGTTTTCTTCCATACATCAGTTGGTTCGATGATAACCCGGTGGTAGCTAGAATTTAGGTCAATATTGTTGAAGAAATTTTCCCCCTTGAGTTGGTCAAGAAGGTCATCAATCCTGGGAATTGGGCATCAGTTCTTGACTATAATTTTGTTTAAGTCTCTGTAATAAATGCATAGTCACCAAGTCATGTCTTTCTTCTACACCAGTAGAATCGAGCTTCCACAAGGGGAGGAGTTAGGTCTGATGTGCCCCTTTTGAAGAAGATCTTGGATCTGATGCCTGATTTCCTCATTTTCCATCAACGAGCGGTGATAGACTATTCCATTAGGTAGAGTTGTACCTAGGTTCAGATCAATTGGATGCTTTACTTGGTAGTGCGTTGGTACCTCGATGGGTGAGGAGAAGATGTCTCTGTATTCTTCCACGATCCTGTCCACTTTCTTCTATTGAAAAGATAGGCTCTATGTAGAGGCCACGAATGTGGCGATGAACTTCTACTTACCGTGAGCATGGATGACAAAGAAGACGAACTTCCCGGTCTGTGAAATGACCGTACTGCATTGCTTAGCAGAGATTAAAGAAATAAAGATAGGCGGCACTACCTTTGGTATCCTGTACAATTGTCTACCCAAAGTAATAATAACACTGCAGGGTCTAGACTCATACACAACATGATGCTTCCACAAATATGGTTGTCCTAAAATAACATCACAAACTTCAAGGGGAGAAATATCACACAATACCTGATCTTTGAAAGGCTTGATGTTGTAGGGAAGATGACATTGTTGGCTGACACGGAGATCCCTCCCTTAGCGAAGCTAACCAATGGTGTAGGGCTGCGAGTGCGGTGTCGTCGGTAGCTCTAGCGGCTTGACAACCTTTGCTGAGATCAGGTTCTTCTTACTACCTCTATCGACAATGAAATGAAGCAGAGCCCCCTTTACCTACATATGTGAGTGAAAAAGGCGTTCTCCTTCCTCTAGTTCTTCGGGTTCACTTGATTGGACTTTGGTGGTAGAGACAATGGCACTGGGTTCAACATCGATAATCTTCTTCCCTCCTTCTGGATTTGATTCAGAACCAGAATCGACCTTTGACTCAGAAGCCTTCAGCTTGGCCACGAGTTATTACTTGGAGCGACATTCTTCAGTGTTGTGCCAAGGGAGTTTATGGTACTCACACTATTTTCCTGTGTCTTTATTCGTCTTCTCATTGCCCTTATTGTGTTGCATCTTGGAATGGTTGTCCTAAGAGTGGCCATCTTAGCTCGGTCCCTTGCTGTGTGGGTTGGGGCCGCCTTTTCCCTACTTCAACTGTGAGGAGTTTGTTGATCCAAAATCTCGACTCTTCTGCTTAAATTTCTGCTCGATCTTGACAACTTATCTATAAGTTATGGCCAATGAGTCGATGCCAAGAAAATCCATTTCTGTTTGAATGTATCTATGCAAACAACCATGGTATTTGAGCACCATATGTCTCGCAGATTCTTTGATACCCAATTTGGTGCGTAGTGTATGAAAAATATTGGTGAAATATGGTACTGTTTGGTCCCTTTCTTGATGCAGGGTAGTCAATCTAGTGTATTGGTCCTCGTAGCTTCCAACAAGGTAATATTGTTCTTTAATGGCATCCCAGAAGGAATCCCATATATAGACAACCACAAATATTGCAGATTCCTCTACGACCCTTTGCTTAGAGTAAGTATCCCACCAGTCCTTAACATAAGGGACGACCTTGAGGAGTGCAAAAGTAATATTTTCCCTATCGAAAAAATTGTGGACCAAAAAATATGCTTCAAGCAGACTCAACCATTTATCTACAACATCCACATTTATCAGTCCTACAAATAATAGAATATCAAAATTTACTTGTACCTTGAAGGGGGTTGTGTTATCACATGAAGTTGTCAAGGTCACAAGATGACCAAGTCTTTTGTTTCATAGGTAATGTCCAAGCACAACTTTCAAAAGAAGTCCATTTCGAGTTTGAAATACAAGAAAACATCAGGTTCAATTTTCAGCCGTAAGATCTGAGCGAGAGTAAGATCAGTCATCATATCAACAAGATTAAGTCACGACCATCAAATCTCATCTGAGATAAATCGACGGTGGGGAGGCATTGCGGGGATCATGAAGAAAATTAATTTTTTTGCAAGTTGTGAGCTCGCAATCACTCATAATCATTGATCTTTCTAGATCAACCGATCAACGATGCATATCGATCCCGCTACGAACGAGCATCTTTGCATTGCAGGGATTAGAAAGGAAATTAAAGTCTATGCAAGTTGTGAGCCCACAATCACTCAGGATCATTGATCTTCAAGCAAGGGACACGCGTCAGGCGATCTCGTACTCTGGTAGAAAGAAAGCAAAAGTTGAGTGAGTAAAGGAATCCCAAAGTCCTGAAGCCCGAACTCCCGAAGTAATTGTGGATCATTGATCTCAAATCAACAAGAGATGTTGATATTTGCAACAGAATCTCCCAAAGGCCCGAAGCCAAAACTCCCGAAGTAATTGTAGACCGTTGATCTCAAATCAACAAAGAGTCGTTGATATTTGCAACAGTATCACCTGAAGGTCCGAAGTCCCAAAGTTAACGAGAGGCTGCCACATCAACCAAGAGAAATTTACTTCAGGATGTTTCCATCCAAACGTCCCGAAGTCTCGAAGTGCCGAAGTAAATATGAGCCATTGAAGGCTAAGGACACGCGTCAATAGATCTCACACTTGGAAAATTCAACAATTTAGAGGATTGCTTGAGAAAGAAGTAGAAAGCTCCTGAAGCCTGAACTCTCGAAGTAAATCTCAGTCGTCCAAAACAGGATGACACGTGGAGGCAGATCTCTCACTTCAGAGATACGTCACTTCAGAGGATTGCATGAGCAAGCAAAAGAAATCTCTTGAAGCCCAAACTCCCGAAGTGAATCTCAGTCATCCAAAACAGGAGGACACATGGAGGCATTTCTCTCACTTCAGAGATACAATACTCCAGAGGATTGTAAGAGATATGGATTGAAAAGTCCTGAAGCCTGAAATCCCAAAGTAATTGTGAACCATTGATCTTTGCAGCAAGAAACAAGGTCCATCCAAGAGTGGCGCGTGGAAACAAAATCAAGGTTTCCCAGATCGTAGATCATGACCAGATCGAAGGCCACGCTTCATTGCGGGGATGGAACATGCTCAAACGATAAAATTATTGAGCAGTTCGACAATTGAAACCATGGTATGGCGAAAGGGCTACGTGGCGGAAGGTGGTAAATTTTGGGCTCAAAAGTGGTGTGGATCCAAACCACCTTTGACGACCTTGAAATCACGTGCCTATATAATGTCAAATCCGAGAGAATCACATGGTATCCCCCTAGGCGTTAAGCCTCTTCTTGATCTCGAGGATTCAATTAATAAAATAAAGGATTGGTGGTTGAAACCTCGACTCACTCAGTAATTAGAAATCATGGAGGGTCTGGCTGTGGAGACATAATACTGTCATCACGAGGTACCATAGAGGGAATTTTCTCCTGCATGCCTATGCTGACCATAGTTTCCTTCTGACAGAAGGAACATGACAAACAAGAGAATACATACGACATTGGAAAAGAGGCACCCAAGCAATAAGACATGTCTACTATTTTGACTATAAATACATTAGATGAATGATATGTAAAGGGGGGGGGGGGTTTCAAAGATGAGAGAGTTGTAGGAGCACGACACTGTATTTTTAGTTTGTAAGCCTGAGGGGAATGGATTGTAAATATTATGTTATTGAAGATTCCTTTGAGTTGTTTTATCATATTGTCTTCTTAGTTTACATGTTGTTATATTTCTTCTTATCTGGATGTAGCATCTATGATCTATGGATTCCTGAGGTGGTAGAGGATCTGCTGTCATCTTGCCCATCTTTCATCATTTATCTCTCAGACACTTTCTGTTTTCTTCTTGTATGGATGTAGAATCTATGATCTATGGATTCCTGAGGAGGTAGAGGATCTGCTGTCATCTTGCCCATATTTCATCGTTTATCTCTCATACACTTTTTGTTTTCTTCTTGTCTGGATGTAGCATCTATGATCTATGGATTCTTGAGGCGGTAGAGGATCTGTTGTCATCTTACCCATCTTTCATTGTTTATCGCTCAGACACTTTCTGTTTTCTTCTTGTCTGGATGTAGCATCTATGATCTATGGATTCCTGAGGTGGTAGAGGATCTGCTATCATCTTTCCCATGTTTCATCATTTATCACTTAAAACTATTCTTTATTCCTTCTCCTCATCACCACATAAATCCTTTGTCTGATAGGCAGTTTAAATGCCTTCATTTAGAAGACTACTTATGACTCCATTTCCCAACGGTCTAGGACTGATCTGCAATAACCTTTTTTATCTTTTCCTTTCTTAAAGTATTGCTAATCCACCTCCTCAAACCATTTTAATACATTTTACTTTTGATGGGTACTGAGATTATCCTCTTGTAGTCTGAGGGTGACTCTCAGTGCTAACAGGATGCATGGCCACTTGATGAAGATGCTTCTCCTGTGGGCAGTCGTCGAAGGATCTGCGCAAAGTTGTTTGTCATTTCATTCTTTTATCATGCGAGGGATTCCTCAAGAAACATTTTAATAGGATCTTCTGTGCCATCATATTTATTTTCATCCCCCAAGGGTTTTTTTCGGGCTTGGAATGACCGATATTGCAACGAATTGATTGGTTCGAATCCCAACTTCTTGTACCTAGATCTTGTTGGGGACATGCACGAAGAAAAATAAATGAAGAGAAGACCACTCTAATACCACTGATCTGGATTTAGGAGTGAAACAAATTGATTAACAGACTGAATACAATAAACACACAAATATGAAGAACAACATAGATATCCAATGAACAATATCTTCTATTGAATGAATGAAATAGGATGAAACTGTTGTTGGGTATGTGTTATATTCTTTGCATGTGTGTGTGTGGGCACGTCAGATATGACAATTGCATCTGACGATCCCTCGTACTAGTGCTCTTCTTGTGTCGTGTGCACTGGGTGATTTCCTAGGGGGGTCCTAGGGGGGGGGGGGGGGGGGGGGGGGGGGGGGGGGGGGCATGTATGCCCCCCCTGGTTACGCACAGCGTTCGACACTGGGCATAGCTCGGGGCAACGCCCCAAAAATTTGTTTTGGGCGGTTTTTGCTATTTTTAGTGGTTTACTAAAATTAATCCCGGTTTTAGGGATTAGGGTTTTGGTATGTACGAAATACCTAAAAACATTGTATATATTGTATAGTGAATGGTGAAATTCGAGATAATGAATATAAAAAAGGCTTTCCCGGTTGAGGGTTTCTGGTATAAATCTTTGTGTACTATGTGAATGAGCCATTGATTAATTTTTTTTTTCTTAAGAATCTATATGCATTGCTTTACTTCACAAGTTTAAAACTTACAACTGTAAAACTACAAAATTGAAACACTTGCTCGAATGGTGGTAGTTATCTCCAAGAAGAGATGTGGTTTCTATGCACATCTGTCTAAGAAGAACCATTACAATGAGGCCCTAGAGGCTTTTTTGATATTTCTCATGAATTCCAAAACTGTAGACATCCAAAAATCTAACCCTAGGAGGTGAAATGCCAAAAGTCATGTGGGTCCCTATGGGTAAGTTGGTACCTCAACTTCTCGAGGTCGTAACGTTTTCATACGAACTCCATTTTTAGGTGCATGATAGCCTGTTGGAAAGGTATTTCAGAGAACTACACATTACACCATCAAACTCTGACTCCATCTACAGTTTGACTGTGGCGAGCCAAAAAAACATTGTTTAGGGCTCCAAAACGGCCCTGGAAGTACAACATGATGTCCTGACATGAAAGCATACAAAATAATCTAGTTGGATTAGGTGAGAGTCCACCAGTATCCACTTGGAAGATGTGTAGGGCTTCAGACAACCCCATAAGTGTAGAACCCACAATTACAAAGAAGTACAAAATAACATGTTGAACTAAAAACAGATAAGAGGAGCCAGTTGGAATAGGTGGGTGGCCAACAATATCCACCTGGATCAATGTGACTCTGCTTAAGTTGTAAACTGAGAAAATAGTTCTAATATTGTTATTTTTTCGCAATAACAAGACTTAGATGGGTGTTAGGAGTGATTTGTGTCACCCACACTATTTTTGCATATGTCTCTTGTTTGTTTCACAATTTTTCTCTTGGTTTCTCATGTTCGTGGAAGTATGCTTAAATAACTAAGTGTTAAGTTGTTAACAAGATTGTCTAAGTATACAAGAGAGTTGCACAAAGTTAAAGTGTGACTTCCGTGTAGTATGGATATGCTCTAGGTGAAGAGGCATAGTCTGGACGAAGTATCCTTGGTGTTGCCAAGCATCCAAGTAAGAACTGTCGTGGTGTCGCACACCCTCAGTAGGTGAATGATTGCAAGATATGAATAAGTTTCTTGTGGGGTCGTGATAGGTGGTATCAGATCTTGTTTTGTGAAACAATTTGTTTCTCTTCACCATACTGTCACCTTCGTGATAGGTGGTATCAAAGAAAATTTGTCTCTTCACCAATACTGCAGTCAGAATAGTTTTCATGGGGTGCACTTGTTGTGAAGACAATTTGGGTGTAGGCTTGGTTAGGGTTTAGTCAAGTGGACTGACCCATCATAGAGACAACCTAAGTGTAGACTTGGTGATTTGGTTTGTGACAGAAGTGAAGGGCCAAGTTGTGGACGAAGCAGTGACTTGTGGATAGACTTGTGCACACCCCTTGAGTAGACTAGGCACATAGTTCTTAGAGTGAACCAAGCACTTGGGAAAGGTGGACAAACAAACATAGAAATTGTCATAGACTCGATTACATAAGTAATCATAGAGTTTTTCGCATAACTCGTTGCAGAGTTGATCACATAATTTGAAGAATTATTGAGACGAATTCTTGAGTTCCTTGGACGAACCCTTTACAAGTAGAGTGAAGATACTTGGAGGGGCATCCATGGATGATTCATGTGCAAATGGCAGTGACACCAAGAGAGATCCCAAGATAGGTAAGATGAAGGATTTACTCATTATCTTGGAGAAGACTATTGAGAAGATGAAAAACACAATGAGTCAACATGGTGAGAAGGTAGAATAGATGGAGACTGAGATAGGCAGGATGAAGCATGGGTTTAATAAATCCATCCAGGAGTGCCAAGAAACCATAAACTTGTTTTTAGACACCTTGACCAAAGACGTTTAGGATAGACTCAAGGTAGTGGAGGATGCACTTGCCCGAGTCACACAGAAGTTGAAGGACCAAGATGCCACCATTACATTGTTGAAATGAGCTTTGGATAATAGAAAAATATTTGTTATCATGCCAATGAGGATCAAGATAAAGGAACCTAATCCATATGATGGTAATCACAACACTAGGTTGCTTGACAACTTATGTTGGGATATTGAGAAATACTTGGAGCAATTGAATGAAAGTTCAGATGAAGCCAAGGTGAACACTCTAGTGATGTTATTGATAGGGAATAATAATATCTAGTGGAGGAACTGGGAGGAGGACTTGGAAGCTGGGAGAACCATCGAGAAGATAGAAAACTAGGTAGAGATGAAGGTAGCCTTGAAGGAATAGTTTGGTCCATGAAACCAAGCATGAATCAAAATAAATCAATTGTTGGCTGTCAAGCACGCTGGTAAGATCCAAGCCTACATCAAGCAGTTCACATGGCTCATGTTGGAGATCAAAGACATGTCATAAGAAGACATACTTTTCCACTTCATGAAAGGCTTGCAACCATGGGCACAAAGTGAGATACGATGATAGAACATGCAAACTCTTGCAACAACCATCATTGTAATGGACAAACTATTGGAATTTAGAGGTGAACCAAAGATAGGTATTAGGAATAGTGAGGACACCTAAGGTGAGAAGTAACAACAAGGGAAGGGGAATAATAAGGACAAACAAAATATGAATACGTCCAATGGTAGTGAGGATAATTCCAAGAAAACATATGCAACAAAAGAGAAGAAATTGATTTCATGTTGGATCTATGCCAAGGAACACTATGTGAAGAATTGTCCCTTGAAATAGAAGTTGAATTCCTTGGAGAAGGTAGAAAACCCATATATTTGGTTCTTCCAAGTCTTGAATGTTGTCATGGAGGGTGAATCCACATATATCCAAGAGAAATATTAGACAAAACTTTGCTATGTGCAGGTTGAACTCAATGGGAAGTCAATAAAAACCATGGTGGACAATGGGGTGACTCATACCTTATTGAGGGAGGATATTGTGTGGATGCTTGGGTTGTAGCTTAAACCAACACAGATAATATTCAATATGATCAATGCAAGTGTAGAGAGGGTCGTTGGTGTAGCCAAGGACATTTCCATGAAGCTTGGTGACTAGTGTGGAAGGATGAGTTTCATCATTGTTCCTATGGACGATTTCAAAGTTTTGTTGGGACATGATTTCATGAGGAAGGAAAAGGAAACACTTATTCCTCAGATGAATAGTTTGGAAGTTTTATCAGGGTAGACTCCACATTTGATTCCTACCATAAGGAGGAAGGAAGGAGTTATGAATATTTACTCCTTGCAAATGGTTGTTGTTGACAACTAGAGCAGGAAGCCATGTTGGGGATAATTTTGATGATGTGGAGTGATAGTTGGACAACCTAATGCAGAGAATGGAAGGAGGCTTGTGCCGATGGAACGTAATATTTCCAATGTTGAAGAGATAGTTGGATATTTGGCTAATACAATTGATGGCTTAGGTGATTTATGTTTGAAGGTTGATGAATTACAACGAATATTAGAGGAAGTCACAGAGATGAGGATGCCAAAGTATTTTGTTGAATAGGAGTAGAGACCATCCATGGACCAAGAGGATGTGAGGGAGACACAACAACGTTGGTGGAGGAGAACCAAGGAAGAGGTCAATTCCTCCTCTAGTGAACTTGGACATGGTGAATGGTCGTATGACCCTGAGTTAAAATGACTTGTTGAGGAGTGCGAAGGCAGGATCAATTCGAGTGTACCATTGCTTATGGACATAACACAAAAGTATGGTGACTCTCCACCGATTGCTTTGGGAAATATTGGAGATTGGGGAGATGGCCCAACCAACCACCCCCCTTCACCTTCAAACTAGACTGCAACACGTTGGATCATTGTCTTGATGGGAGGAAATGAAGCCTATGGGGCACATTGAGGAGGTTCCTTGGTGAATTCTTTTAGGAACCTAGTTGGGTGACTTGACAGATTGGAGGAAATGAGGAGTTGTGGATGTGAGAAGTTTGCAGATAGAAAAGGGTGTTTGAACATGAAGATGTGAGTTCTTGAGATAGAGGCATGACAATTAGACTAGCTACCCAATTATTCGAAGTCACAAGGGGATCCAACACATAGAAGCGTGGGTAGATAGATCGAAGTATGGAAGAAATAGTAAGTCGGTGAGGCACAACACTTCATAGACACATGTAACTTATTAAGGGGAGTTTTCCTTGACGACAATAGTTGAGGAGATAGTGGATGTTGAGTGGTGATGAGATCCAAATATGGGGTAGAGGCACGATGGAGATTAATGGATATTGCTAAGGATGGAAACAACTTGGAGTGGGAGAGGATGTAAGGTCTCCCATGACACCCACCAAGTGCGCACACTCCTTGGGAATAATTGGGGATGAGTCAGGAAAGAGAACACAAGGAGCATGCGATTGGTTGGATGAACGAAGACATGTGGGTGTGAGTAGGAGAACCTTGGGTGAAAAATGGTGATGTACAAAACTAAGGGGGAACTGATCTTGCCTTAGAATGGTTGATGGAGAATTGGGTTTTGTTTAGGAAATGATGGGGCGAATTGGGCGCATGCTCAAGGAGTGGACCTACCTACCAACAATAACATGGGCACATTGGAGAGGTTGGATGACTCTATCAGCAAACCAACAAAGAGTCTCGTTGATCGACACAAAGAAACACACAAGACAAGGGGCATGTGCCCAAGGATGTGATGCACTAGTCCAAGAGACACGATGATTCATGGGCATATGAGCTTGTTTTGGCACACTGGGTCCACGAAGGGGTGTGATGAGTCATTTGAGTGTGATGGTTCGCGAAGGGGCACGACACACCTAAAGGATGCAATGTTTCATGTTGGTAACCTTTGTAGTCCCTATAAGAACACAAGGGAAAACAACCAAGGAAGAAAAGAAGAGTGTGTGGAAAAAGAAATAAATTCTAAGGAAAAGTTGATCTGTAAACGGTGGGCCTATGGCTTGTCCATTTTTTCAACTCGGATTTGTTGCTAAAATAATATTTTGTTCTTTGTTCTTTGGTTGTTTATTGTTTGGTTTTCAATTCTTGTGGTCTCTAGACCAATATCGATTAAGTTACCAAACTATGTCCAAGACCAACAATGAAGGAAATGTTGAGTGGATGGATTTAATCATCCAACGATGGAGAAAAATGTCAAGGGGGAAAATTAAGTCGACCGACAATGAAGAAAATGTTCTTTGGATGAATTTAGTAGATCAATAATGGATAAAAACACTCAAGGCAGTTTTAAGCACTCAACATGAGATAAAAATGACTAGGCGCAAATTTAGACATCCAACATCCGAGAAAAATGACTTGGGGTGAGTTTAGACACTCAACATTAGAGAAAAATGACTCGGGGGAAAAGCGAAGATGCATGAATAAAGAAAAATGACCCAACAATGATTAAGTCTGACTAGATTCTGAGTTGGGATTCCCAACACCAGGAAAAATTCCTAAAGGGGTATAAGTTTGTCCAAGTAGAAGTAAATTCACCTAGCAATAAATAAAACACCCAGAGGAGGGAATACAATTTATGGGTGAGTGGAAAATCAATCAACAATACAAAACACAACTAAGAGAGGGTTGAGCTAATGAAGCTTGCATCTATTAACCATAACAGAATTTTCAATCAATAAAACTCAAACCAGAACCACAATATACCTCACAGAGTAGATTGCACCCATGCAGTATAGACAATAGAGATTTATTTTGCTAAGGAAATTTATCACAATGGGTGAGCTATGCATGCCCATAAAACTCATGCATTGTTGCTTACTAAAATAAATGCAGATTTCTAAGGGTATTGGAAGGTTAGTTTACCATGTTTTCCTTTGTCATGGTACTAGCTTCAACAGTGGAAATGGAAGGGGCTTGTTTGGTCTCTTGGACAACTTCTTCTAGCTTATTCAAGGCCTCTTCCTTCACTACCAAGTCATGGTATAGGTGAACAACGACCTCAGTTAACCTCTCCTCTTGTTAATTATATAGATCAATGATTTATTCCCCAACTGCAAGAGCTGCAATCTTCTCTTATCTAATTCTTCCCTCATGGTGGTGAAGTATTCCTCGTGCTTGGAAAGCCCTTTCTCCAGCTCATCTTCTCTTTGTCTCTAATATTGACTTTCCTCTTGAATCTTCCTGTTGAAGTCTCTCAAATCTTCTAGCTTCTCCCTGTTCAAGGATTTCCCATGGAAACTTCTTCAAGGTCCTTGGTGAACATGCTCTTATACCATCCGATTCATAAATGGTGGGCCTATGGCCAGTCTATTTCGTCAACAAAAATCTATTGCAGAAATTGTATTTTGTTCTCTATTCTTTGGGTTATTTACTGCTTGGTTTGCATTTCTTGTGGTCACTAGACCAATACCAACTAAGTTCCCAAACTGTGTCCAAGATCAAGAATGAAGGAAATGTGGTGAGTTTAGACACTCAACAATAGAGAAAAATGACTTGGGGGCAAATGGAGGATGCTCAACTAAAGAAAAACAACCCAACAATGATTCAATCTGACAAGCTTCTCCGTTGGGACATCCAACACTAATAAAAACACCCAAAGGGGTATAATTTTTCCTAGGAAGAAGTCAATTCACCCAGAAAAAAAATAAAATGCCTGGAGGAGGGAGTACAATTTGTGGGTGAGTGGAACCTAAATCAACAAGAGAAAACACAAATAAGAGAGGGTTGGGCAAATGAAGCTTGCATATATTAACTAGAACAAAAATTTCAAGAAATAAAACTCAAACCAGAACCAAAATATACCTCACAAAGAATATTTCACCCACACAGTATAAACAATAGAGATTTATTTTTCTTGGGAAATTCATTACAATGGATGAGCTATGCATGCCCAAAAAACTCATGCATTTTTAGTCATGAAAATAAATGCATATTTCCATCGCTTAGAGATGCCTTTGTTCATTGTGGATAGCCTTATTGACTCCTTCATCCATCGATATTCAAGCAGGATAAACTCTTGGAGCTCTCATCTTTGCAAACTTCCCAAGTTCTCCTTGTCTCCCTCCGTTCATTTCCTTCTTCACTACATCCCTCATTTTTAAAATGCCTTGCCTTTGGAAGTCCAACCATCACAATGGTTTATTAAAATTTCTGAGGAAAGGAATAACCGAGGAAGAGTTTTGAAGATGGAAGAAAAGTAGCCAAGGGTGGGATGCTCTAGGAGATTTTGGGGGAAGTCTGAAACGTAGGTTTGAGTGAGGTAGAACCAAAGTCTGTGTTAACTTGGTGAAGTCTGCGACAGAGAAGGGATAACAAGTCTGCGATTGGGCACATGTTTGGGGTGCACTGTAGGAGGTTGAAAAGATGATTAGGACAAAGAATCTTGGTGTGATGAATCTATGTATGAGTGTCTTAGTGAGGTGATGATCTAGGTGGATATTGGTGGCCACACACCTCTTCCAATTGGCTGCTTTTGCCAATTTTTAATTCAACACGTTCTTCTGTACTTCTTTGTAATTGTGGGTTCTACACTTCTTGGGCTGTCTGGAGCCCTAGACATCTTCCAGGTGGATACTGGTGGCCTCCCACCTAATCCAACTGGCTTATTTTGTATGTTTTCATGTCAACACATATCGTTGTACTTCCAGGGCCGTTTTGGGGCCCTAAACAGTGTTATTTTGGCTCGCCACAGTCAAACTGTAGAAGGAGTCAGAGTTTGATGACATAATGTGTAGTTCTTGAATGGGCTATCATGCGCCTAAAACAGATATCGTATTCAAAAGTTACAACCCCGGGAAGTTAATGTACTAACTTACCCAAATGGGGCCCACGTGACGTTTGGCATTTCATCTCTTAGGGTTAGGTTTTTGGATGTCTAGGGTTTTGGCATTCCTATTTAACATAAAAAGGCCTTCAGAGCCTCATTGTAACCATCTTCTTGTGAATGAGCGTAGCCATCACATATCTTCTCAAAGATAAAGCTACCACCATCACATATCTTCTCAAAGATAAAGCTACCACTATCCTGTTGATACTACACTTCTAGGGATGTCTGAAGCCCTACACATGTTCCAGGTGGAGACTGGTGGCTACCCACCTAATCCAACTGACTTATTTTGGAAATTTTCATGTCAACACATCTTTCTGTACTTCTAGGGTTGTTTGGGGGCCCTAAACAATGTCTTTTTTGGCATGCCACAATCAAACTGTAGACGGAGTTAGATTTTGACAACATGATGTGTAGTTCTCGAAAAGACCTTTCCAATGGGCTATCACGTGCCTAAAACATAGATCGTAGGAAAAAGTTATGACCCCAGGAAGTTAATGTACTAACTTACCCAAAGGGGGCCCACAGAATTTTGACGTTTTATCTCCTAGGGTTAGGTTTTTGGATGTCTAGGGTTTTGGCGTTTCATCTCCTAGGGTTAGGTTTTTGGATGTCTAGGGTTTTTGCCAATTTTCATGAGTATTTCATTGTAATTTCTCTACTTTCACTTCATTCCGAAAATAATCCGGATCACTAAGTGTTAAGCTATTAACAAGATGATCTAAGTACACAAATGAGTTGCAAAAAAATAGAGTGTGACTCCCCTGTAGCCTATAATTGAGCATGGGTATAATCTAGTTGAAGAGGCGTACTACGGACGAAGCATTCTTGGTGTTTCCAAATAGCCAAGTAAGAACCTTTGTGGTGTCACATGCCCTCGTGAGGTGAAAGATCACAAGGCTTGAACATATGTCGTGTGAGGTCATGACAGATAAGTAATGGGATATCAAAATCCATAACTCACTCAATTTTCAATGAAAATTAAGAAAGGATATTTTTATACACCAAATTTTTGTAACATTGAATGTATGATACTTTAAACTAATATATAACATAACTCTAATTCTAATATGCAATATAATTATAGTTAATATATCTTCTATATGTTAAAATAAAAATTATGATTATTTATGCAATATAATTCTAATTTTAATGTGTAACAATTCATGTATTAAGTAGAATAATTCTAATTGCATATTATTATAGTTAATATATCTTCTATATGTTAAAATAAAAATTATGATTATTTATGCAATATAATTCTAATTTTAATGTGTAACAATTCATGTATTAAGTAAAATAATTCTAATTTTAATGTGTAACAATTCATGTATTAAGTAGAAGTAATGATTATGATTTATTAATAGGCAAGTTTTGTACCATATGGAATAATTTTTTTTTTTAATATATAAAATTTGAACAACAAATTATATTGAACTATTTAAATTTTATAAATTTGAATATATTTATAAATGCTTATTTTCAAAATAATATAAATTTATTATTTTTATTTAAAAATAAATAAAAATATAAAGTTTTAATATATTACATTTACATTATAAAATAATATAAAATACAAACAAACAAATATGGGAGGTGTCCATCGGTTGTTTACCTCTCAAGGTGTGTCGATCATGTTTTCTATATTTGAGAAGTGTTTTGATGATGTTCTTCATGTGGCTACGTGAAATAGTGGATTCCATTGCTTTTGCTTTATATATATATAAGTTGTAGAATTTTTATTTTTCTTATATTTCTAGTGTCACTTAAAAAAATATATTGTTGTTTTATAATAAATATAATTTGAGTTTTTTTTTGGAGATATAGATCAATTAATGATACAGTGTATTGTTAAATTATTATTTATGATGTTGTGTACCACGTGTGGAACTGTAAGAGTACGTTTGGAAGTTATAATGGTAGCAGTTGTAATTGATTTAATTCAGTGAAATATACACAAAAAAAACATAATTTAAAAGTGTATTGATGATACAATGTATTGTTAAATTATTATTTATGATGTTGTGTACCACGTGTGGAACTGTAAGAGTACTTTGGAAGTTATAATGGTAGCAGTTGTAATTGATTTAATTCAGTCAAATATACACAAAAAAAAACATAATTTAAACTACTAACAAAAATAAATAAGATCTAAAAAATATTTTTTTATAAATATAAAAAATATTGTGATTTTAAATATATTAAATTTTGGTTTTATAAATGGTTAGAAATATGAGAAAAAATATATAAATGATATATGCTTAAATTTTAAAAGTTTACTTAGAAAAAATATATTGCAATAAATTGATTTTGTAATATAAAAGATAAGAAAAAATAAAAATATTAATATAAAATAAAATTCCAACATAAAATTTTAAAACTATAACCAAGTTTTAAATAAAAATTGATTTTGTAATATAAAAGAAAAAGATAAAAATAAATAAAAATGTTAATATGAAATAAAATTCCAACATAAAACTTAAAAAATATAACATTATAGAAAACAATTATAACAATAATCGTATATATCACAACTACAATTTAAGGAGACCTACAAAATATGACTTCCAAAGCATCAAAGATGTTATTCGCAAAGTGAGAGAGCGTTGCATTAATTCAAGGATTTTCAAGGATTTTCATCTTCTAATGGTTAATTTATGTTGGATTACTCACAACATGCACCAAAAGATGCTTGAAAGAAGAGAGTCTTAATATGCCAGAAAATCCCAACTCATAGATATTATTGAATTTTCTTAAAAAAAAAATGATATGATTTGTGTTTTTTTTTATTTACATTGCTTAAATACATTTTAATTATTAATCTATCAAATGTTTATGAAAATAAAAAATTTAAAATATAATGATGATGATGATCACTCTTTATTAAAACTGAATTGGTCTATGGAACTTTAAGAGGGTAAGTGATTACTTGTGATTCTTTAGAATTTTGTTTCTGTGCTCAAAAAGCATTAAGAGAAGCTTTCTAAGTAGGGATAATTTTAAGAATGGAAATTTATATTATAATGCAGAAACCTAGGCTAATCTTACTAGTCCTTAATGTGCAAAATGTAAAATGTTTAGTGATAATTTTGTAAAAATATTCAAAATTTTAAGGATTTTATGTAGTTTCTATAAAATTTGGTGATTTTCAAGGTAAAATATTTTTATTCTACAGAATTTGGGTGAATTGCTTTTAGAAAAAATGGAAATCAACGATTTTTTTTTTGGGAAAAACCATGGAAAATTAACCCATTTGCGAAATTTAACCCCTAAAATCATCTATGTTTCCAAGATCACCATAGTTTTGTTGAGTGAAGAGGTTAGGAAGGTTGGTAGTGTGACAAATATTTTGAAAATGAGATCTAATCTGGGTATATAGGTTGGACATCTAAGAGAAAGTGCTTTTCATCTTCAACCTTCTTAGTGTAAGAAAGGTGACACACTCTTTCATCCCATGGCCTTTTAGGAATTGACCAACGCTCAGTTTCACTATGGAGCTCGTGAAATTTTTTTCTTATCTTTGAAATGCTTATTTTTTTCTTTACACTTGTCAAAATAGATAGCTAATTTTGATATTTTAGATTAGAGTTGATTACATCATTATAATACCTTAATTTTCGTTCTTCCTCTAACTCTTTATCACACCACATTCTCTCCTTAAATTTTGATTTGATGATATTTTTAATAGTATCTTTATTCTGCAAAATGGTATCTTCCATGATTCCCCAATAGTTTAGCCAAGACCGGGCATCTTTATGCCATCCTCGCTTGAGTCGATGGTGGTTACGACTTGATTTTGAAGCAACTTTAGGAAGCCTCTTGTCTTCCATGTTGTTTAATTTGTTCTTATACCTTAGGTATATAGTCATCGCCATGCTCTTAATGGGGGAGATGCTTTTTTTTTAAGAGGAAGATGGGATAAGGCATATTTCCTTTAATTTTGAGATTATAGGTTATAAAATTCTTTTGTGTTTTCTCTATCTTTCTCCAGGATTCATGAGAGATACTACAACCCCAGACTTCACATCCATAAAGAACAATAGGTGTAACGAGAGTCTCAAAGAGGAGTTTCTTCTTATCCCAAATACAATGATCAACTGATTTACAATTGTTTTCAAGCCCATAATAAGCTTTCCATCCCCCAATAATCCCTTTCTCAATGCTATAATTCCAGTTGAGCTTGTGGTGAATATCAATTCCAAGATATTTGTATGAAGTCACTTCCTAAGTTGTTTTTGTCATATACAAAGGTATCATAAGTGATCTTATTGGATTTAATAATCATGACCTTAGTCTTATATTAGAGAAAAAATCCTTAAGGATCCTTAGTTGGTTTTCAAGATCATGGTGACTCCTTGCCATAAGAACGATATCATTGGCATAAATAAGAAGATTGATGACTATACCAGTGAGAGTAGGGCTGACACAACCTACTTTTTCGAAGAAATCTTCTAAATTCTTGTCAATGTATATGCCAAAAAGGGTAGGGGACAAGGGACAACCTTGTTTGACTCCAATATTACAGTTAATCTCTTTCGACCAACCCTCAGTGTTTTTAAACTTAGAAATAATGTTCTCATACATCCTTATTGCAACATCCCTCAACTTGAGAGGCACTTTTATCTCTTCCAATTTATTCCAAAGTTTTTTCCTAGGAACCATGTCAAAAGCTTTTCTAAAGTCAACAAAACATCAAAAAGATTGGTTTTAGTATTGTAGAACTCCTATGCAATGATCCTAAAGGTAACAAGATGGTCCACATTTGAATGAAATCTCCTAAACCTGGCTTGAACTTTAACTCTTTTACCGTGAATTTATAGCCAAAGACTAATCTTCTTTTCCAAAATAATTCCATAAAGCTTGGCTAAAATCGGGCTAATCATAATGGTCCTATAATTAGAGGGAATGTTTTTATCCCCATTTTTAAAAATAGGAACAATGAGGATTTGTGTCCAGGGTTTAGGAAATCTCTACTTGAATGCTAAATTGAAGAGCTTGTGTATGTGAGGGATAAGGATAGGCCCTCCGATTTTAAAAAAATCAGCTTAGTAGCCTTCAATGTCCTTAGCTTTCCCATTTGTAAGCCGCTTAACCCCAAACTCTATGTCATCTAAAGAAAAAACTTCATCCTCTATAGAGACAATAAGAATATTATCAATAACATTAGAGAATAAATATAAAATAAAATATTTTAAATAAAACCAAATCTAAAAATACTTAATAATTATTTTCCAAAAATAAATAATATTACATAACACTAAAATTTTAATATATAATGATATCTACTAATATTATAATATATCAACATGAATATGACAACTCTATTAGTGACATCAATTACCAAAATGCCATGAAAGGTATTATTGAGATCAATTAATACAATGCCATGAAAGTTAATTGTGCAAATAGTCTTTAGTTGGGTTGTTAACTTTTGAGTGATAAAAAAAGTTTACATAATAAAAAATACTTTATATAATTATAAATATTTAATATATAATTTTTTATTTATGGATTATATATTTTTGGTTTAATTATAATTAGGATAATATTTTATTTATTATATAGAATTAAAGTTAAATATTACAAAAATATATAATTTTTTATTTATGGATTATATTTTTTTGGATTAATTATAATTAGGACAATATCTCATTTATTATATAGAATTAAAGTTAAATATTACTAAAAAGTATATGTTTTTATTGGAGATAGTTTTAATGATGATTACAAGGAATATTGTCTTTTTTTAAATATTATTTTGGTTAAATAGTTTTTTAGTTTTGAAGTAAGAATTAAAATTATTTTTGGTTGGCTAAAAGCTCATCTTTCTTGGACATAAAGGGGTTGTCTAAATGTTCTTTTCACTGAAATCTGCTGATATAAATTTGGGTGAAACCACTCATTTATATTGTTTAAATTGCAATTTTAAATACATCAATGGATTCAACAATTTTGCAATTTATAGTCTCAACCACTTAAATCCACAGTTCTAACAATTTATAACCTGATTTTGGACAAAATCCACAGGAAAATATGCCCAAGAAAGAGCCAAAACTTAGAATGTTTAGACTACGCTGAAAGAAACAAGTTAACCTCCCAAGACCAATATACATATGGCAAAAGTGCAAATCTACCCCCTCATACACCATCATTAAAACATTTCAAGCAATACTTTTTTTTTTTAATAACAATTATAAGTCAATCCACATTTACAAATGATAACCAATAATAACTATATTCACTATTAATTAATAATTAAATTAAATAAATTTTACTATCTTAAAAAATCATAAATTTTATATAAATAAAAAAAAATCATAAATTTTGTATAAATAAAAAAACTTTATAAGAGGACATCATATGTTGTTTGTGAGGGTAATAAAAAGTAATTGAATATCAAACAAATGATTAAGGCTCAACTTTTATATCATTGTTCATAAGTTATAATATGGAGAGAAAATAAAGTATGATAGAAAGTTGAGTGAAACCCACATAACTCGATTGTTGTAGTAGGCAACCAAACAATTTGGATGATGTAGTTAGAGGGTATTTAATTAGTAGCATGGAAAGAGTTATGGCCGGGGGCTTCAAACGAGGCACATTGACACAAAAGTATTCATCATTAAACTAATGAATAAATTTGAGGCCAGAGAAACTTCTTCCCCATACTAGAACTAGGCGTGGCAAGCTACATAGACTAGACCCATAAGCGTGGACAATGATTGATCATTCTGCAAGAACTATAAAATGAGGATTTTATTTTTTAAACTAATATTATTTTTGGTGAGTGTAATTACATTTGAAAATATAAAAAATAATCTTTCTTCAAGATGTTTAATTAAAAAATTAAATAAATGATGCTTATCTTAAGACATTTTCAATAAAAAATTAAATAAATGGTGCTTTTTTTCCAATAGAAAATTTGTACAAAATTATATTAGATAATAATTTTATTTACATTATTAGGGATTCTAGTTCAATAAAGACTAATCCTTCTGATCCACTTGGACCGACATCAAACTTATCCAAATAAATTGTTCACAATGATCTAAACAAAAAGCAGACCCATATCAACACCAAATAAATGGTAACCTCACAATGTGATCTGTTAATATATAGAATATTAACATCAAATGATCAGAAAATACTTTCAAAAACCAAAAAACGAGAGAATACTTGGAATTAAAAGATATCAACATGGAGAGTTGGCCCCACATTCTCTCCATCCCAAGTGAAATATGAAATTCTTCCTTTAGTCGCCGAGAGAGCTTGTTTTGACAAAAGATCTGCCTCCCCATTTGATTCCTTGAAAATGTGTTGAAAGCAAATACCTTTGAAAGAGACAACCAGGTCCAAAATTCTAAGTGTCCATCCTTCAATATTGATGGCTTGTAGTTTTCCTCTATGATTTAGCCAGTCAATTATCACCTTTGAGTCCCCCAAAATCTGAATATATTGGATTTCCAAGAGCTTTGCAATGGCAAGTGTGGACCAAGCTCCTAATAACTCCGCTTTTGTATTTGTTCCATCTCCACAATTGAAGTACCATCTAAAAACATGGGATTTTGTGCATTTTATGGTTCCCCCTGTGCCATAATTCGATCCTCCAGCTAAAGAGGCTCCATCAAAAAAGCTAGTGAATAACCATTAATTCGCAAGATCGGGTTCTGTCTTAACCTTTGAAATTTAAGAGTCGGTAAGTTTTTATTGAGCGCTCCTACTACCTTGAAAACAAATGCCCAGGCCGAGGGTGATTTACCATCAAAGAGAGTTTTTTTACGTTCTTTCCAAATGTACTAGCAGATCAGGACCGACAATCTTTTTGATAATTTCTTGTTCATAGTCCAGGAGTTCATATAATTCGCAAGGGACAGTCCAACCCAAGTGAATTTAAAATTAAGTAAGTATGCACATTTAATCTAGACTGATTTTGTAAAGGTACACTCAATGAATAAGTGAGAGTTTTCTTCCTCTTTTTGTTTACAGAGAGAGCAAAAACTTAGGCCTACCCAACCTTTCTTTTGTAATATGTCCCAAGTTAATATTCTGTTGTGTACAACCAACCAAAAAATGCACGTCTGGCAGGTTCACCTTTGGAAATGGAAGTTACAATTGAAGGTAAATAAATGGTGCTTAACTCAAGACGTTTTCAATAACCTTATTAAATGATACAAAATAGTCGAATAAATTATGCATTGACCATAAGAGAAGAGTTGTTAGAACCAAAAACCAATTGTGTAGTCATATTTGTAGAGTAAGTAGAGCAAAGTGGATGGAATTATTATTTGTTTAAATTTGATTAAATATTGAAAATTGGGCACGAACTTTTAGCTTTTGCTTATTGGTGTAAAGCGGTAGGGTATCAGGTGGAATCTTGTATACACCTTGCCAATCTATAATACTATCAAATGCATCATTAGCCTTTTGATATCTGTCTCTACAATATAAAATTATCTCTTTTCTCCCCCAAATATCTTTGTACCAAGAGGTTCCTTAAAGTTGGGTAAGGTACTATCACCTTGGTCTTGGATTTGATCAAATAAGGTTTGAAATGTTTGACATCTTTAAAATCTGCATAGGCTTGTTTGTCTACCTCTGGATAATCCAGTTATGCCCCTTACATCCTTTAACTCATAAAGGCAATTGGGAATTTATTCCCTTCATTGTTATTTTGTGTGAGGACAAATGCAAAAGCGATGTTTGAAGCAAAAGTATGAAGTATGAAATCTTTGTTGAAATCTAGACTCATCAAAGTAGGAGCCTGAGTTTTCTCTTGATTTTTATGAATGACTCTTTCTTCTTGGTTCCCCATTTGAACTCTGCATTTTTCTTTATCATATCCTAAAGAGGCTTGATAGTTTTAGCAAGGCTTGGAATAAACCTTCTCACAAAATTTATTTTCCCAATAGAATATTGCATAGAATTCTTGTTATGGGGAAAAGGGATTTTGGAAATCGCTTCAATTATTTCATGTTCTATCATCATACCATCTTTAGACACAATGAATCCTAAAATGTTTCCTTAATTGTCTGCAAAAATATATATTTTTGGATTTAGAGAAATGCCATATCTTCTGCATCTATTAAAGATTTTCTTTATATGAGCTATGTGATAAATTTTGTCTTTTGAGAAGACATTTACATCATCTAAATATACCACTATAGAGTCACCAATTAGTCCTCTGAATGCAATGCCCATGACTCTTTGAAAAGTTTCCCCTGTGTTTATTAGTTTGAATGACATTTTCATGTAGGCATAGGTTCCCCACTTAGTTTGGAAGGAAGTCTTAAGTTTGTCATCATGGGAAACTAACACTTGATTGTAACCAGAAAAACCATCTAATACAAAGATCATTTCAAAAGAAGAGATACATTGTAATATTTTCTCCATGGGGGGTACTAGATAATTATCTTTCTCAGAGGTCTTGTTCAAGTTTTTGAAATCAACGCAAAGCCTTATATCCCTATTATTTTTCCTCACGGGTACAATATTAGCAATCCATTGGGTAGTCCTGACTGGGAAGATTATTCTTGTTGCTAATAACTTGTTTAGTTCGACATTTACCCGGGGTTCTAATCTTGGATGCATCTTTCTCAAATTTTGCTGAAAATGCTTTGCATGAGGCTTTCCTTTTAGTTAGGGTAAAATTATTTCGAAGGTTGATATTATAAGGCATACTTATTGTTCCAGGATTTCTCACTTCAAACTGCATTTTTGATTTGTTTGTCTTGCAATTTGTCACTTTTTTAAACTTATCTTGAATATCATAGGGTTTCTTCTGCCTCACCACACTCTTGGGGATATTAATATTGATTTTACTTTTCTTTGTCTTCTTTGCTTGGTCTAGAACATTAGGATTCATTCCCTGATCATGTTGGCCTTCATCTATGATAGAATCCTTGAAGTTGTCTTCAAGATGGAGAAAATGTATGATCTGTTGATCATCATAAAATACTCTCTAGCTGGTTATATTGTCAAGGATTGAAGGCTTGTATAGTAATTCCATAAAAAAGGTATCAAACATTATTCCTTTTGATGGAATTAACTTAGATGCACCATTAGCCAATAAATCAACATCATAGTTCATAGAGAGAGGAATAGGACCAGTATTAAATGCATCAAAATGTTTAATGAATTCCCATACCTCTTGCTGGTAATGCTTGAGGTGAATTAAAAGGAAATGCTCGATGTTTCTTACCTATCTTATTACAATTTCAGAGTCACAAAATACCTTAATATTCTTTTCTTTCAGGTTCTCTTCCTTTATCAATCCTTGTAGAAGATCTTCATATTCGACAATGTTGTTTGTACATTGGAACTTAAGTTTGCATGCAATTAGTTTTTTCTTTCCATTAGGGTCCTTCAGTATGCAACCAACATCATCACCTTCAAGAGACTTGGATCCATCAAAAAATAAATTCCACATGTTAGGATCTCCTTTAGGTTTAATTATGGACTTAGATTTTTCTTTATTTTTTGAATTATTGGGGTTAGTAAAATCAACATACACTTCTAATTTATCCCTAGATACTATGTTAAACTATATATCATGGTTATTGTCAATCCTATCTACTATGTTATGGTGAGGCTCAATAGTTTGAGTGAAATGAAGGATTTTATATTGTGTGTTTGATTATGCATGAGAAGAAATCTCAACCATTTGATTCCCAAGGAAAGAATTATAACTATAATTTCCCAAAATAGAATGATTAAACATTATGGGTTCATTGGGATCACTTAAATTTGTTACTACATGCTTCATGTAATTTTCTCTATCTACTCTGATTTGGTTGGCTTTCCCATTTTATGGGAGCCACAAGTGTGACCAATCAGTAGAAAAATATCCATCAAGCATAGCAGACCAATCCCTTCTTAAAAGCATTCCATAAGTATATGGTTATCCACTTCTATGATATCAATGTCTAGTGCAATTTTGGGTTGGAAGATAATTTGATCAACACATTCTTTAACTCTCCAGTGACTTTGACCCTTGTTCTATCTAATTTGATGATTTGAATATTGGATTCTTTAGGCTTGATATTGATCTTTTTCACAAACTTTAAAAAGCATGGCATTTGAAGAAGCTCCAGAATATACCATGCAATTGTGAACATTTTTGTTGAATATTTCAAAAGTCAATAAGAAAGGAGGAATATTGGATTTTGATCTTTGGCCAGTTAGAGATACATTTATAGATCATTATCTCTCTGGTATTGTCTTTTCAGTAGATTGGCCAACTTTACCTTTTCCTTTATTTGACCCCACATTAGCTTCTTGAGTGTTCTTGGAAGTGGTACCTTGCAAAGTATTGATACAATTATCTTGTATCTGAGGTAGCTTCATAAATTCAAAAAAGGAAATATTAGCCTTAGTTCTTTTTAAATCCTCCAAGAAATCATAATCCAATTTGAATGGAGGGGTAGAAGGAGTGTCTTGCTCATCATCAGAAGATGTATTCTGGGTGTTTGTTGTTGTTTTAGCAGTCTTTGAGGAGGAAGGAATGTTGGAATATGATGTATTTCTTGTGCTCCTCATGGTTATTGTGTTTTGGGACATGTGAATTTCTCCAACGTATTCCTCTTCTTCTTCTCCCAATACAAAAGATATGTCCCCGAAAGAATTAACTTCCTCCTCTTTGGTTTCATTAGTTTCTTGAGATTGATCTTGTTGTTGTGCCTCCCCTCTTCTTCATATTTATCTTCACTTTGGGCATCGGTTTCCCAACCCTTGAGGGCTTGAATGAAGTATTCCATGTTTATACCTTCAGAAGGGGGGCGGTCTTAGTGGTAGGAGGAGTGTTTTTTCCTTTTTGGGTTGAAATTTGAAAACTTTATTGGGGTTGGAAGAGTATTCTACACAGTTCTTCTTCAGATAAATTATCTCATTGGAGAGTTTATTAACAATCCTCTGTAGGGATTTCATGTCTATAGAATCTTGTTCTTTCTTTTCCCCAGGGGGTTTTGTTGCAGTATTCTTGGTTTTGATGCCATTTTTATCCTTTGAATATTTAATTCTAGGATTGCATTTTAAACTAAGAATGTCTTTCTTTAAAGGTTGCTTCTAGAGAATTTTTCTCATCCCTTTTTACAAACATTGCCATGGAAATAGGGAGAGATGAAGTATAAAATTCAATAGAAACATCTTTGTTAGGATATTCAAACACTTAAGAGTTAGTTAAGATCTACTTGGTATAATGTGTCATTAGGTAAAAGTGTGTTTCTTTAGTATGCATTAGTATGCATTTGTCGTTAGGAAATCTGACGGTCATGATATGTTCCCAAGATAGTGATGTAGGAGCATCACCAACAAGCGCAAGTGGAGGACAGTTGGATATAGACCAGTGCGCATTTTGAAGACATTTTGAAATTTAAAAGATGAAACATTAATGTAATATCTGAAAAGATATAATTGCTTTTAATGTTCTTGGGATTTTAATACAGATCTTGTGCGTTCACTCTCATCTGTCGGTTGTGGACATTTATTGGAATAAATGTAAATTAGTTTCAATCTTTAATTCGATAAGATAGCTTAGAGTTGTAGGAGGGAAAACTTAAGAAGACTCCCTCGTATGTATTGGAGGATTATTATTATTCTCATTGAAAATTAAGCTGTAGAGCAAGAGAGCATAGGAGAGCAGAGAAGAACAAAGATTGTAGAAGTGGTTTAAACAGATAGTTGTTGCTATAGAAACCATGTACAAAAGAATTTGAATTAATATAAGAATGCTTTGATCCAATTTCATGATGTTTTATGGTTACTGTATGCATCTATTTAATGGTATGTTTACAATTTATTTTCAGTCTTTGTTATGCATTTTTTTCAATGCCATGTGTATGTGATTTCATGTTGAATGTATGAAGTCCATGAGAAGAGTATAAGTTTCAATTGTTTCTCTTCCTGAGAATTCCTGCAAGGAGTGCAGTAACATTCCGCAAGGAGTGCGTCGACGATTTTTGAGTTTTACCTCGGAAAAGCTCAAGAGAGATACCATTGATCTTATATTTGTAGAATTGCAGGTAGAGCACCGAGCCATGCAAGGTGTGTGCAGGCTAAAGAGGGTCTTATAATTGTCCAAACCTAGAGAGCGGTTGAAGAATTTTGTCGGAAGGAGTGCGCATAGTTGGTGTTGTCGAATAACTAGAGAGGTTATTGTGGAAGCCACAAAGAGTGCGTGCATGATTCCTTAGAATCCATGAGTTTGCAGTGAGAATCCAAGATCAGGGAGGATAGAAACTTGGAGAAGTTCAGAGGAAAGACGAGGTTTGAAGTCACCTCGTGGAATCAAGCTCAGGAGCGTCGATGCTGAGTCATTTGACAAGGAGTCTTTGAGAACCTGAACGGATGGTGGAAATTCTTGGAGGGAGAAGCGTCAATTTTCCATGGACCGTTGGATCCCGTATATCTGTGGGAAGGATAAAGTCGAGTTCCTTTTCAACACTCACAGGATCAGAAGAAAGGGTAGCCTTCAGATCCAAAGGGGCGAGAGATGTTGATTTGGTGCTTCAAATATCGACATTTTGGGAGTCAGAAGAGTGTGGAGGAAGTTGTAACTCGGAGGTCGCGAATCATGAAATCTCAACGCGATATAGACCATTGGATCATGGGGGAATTGAGACCTTTGATATGAGGTGAGGAAGTCACAGGTTCAAATATCGGGAAAAGGGAGCAAAGCTACATCACGAGTTCCCAATACGCGAAATCCTGACGCGCTCGGAGGTGGATCCTAGGGTTTGACTGGAGGTCATATGGTAGAAGAATAAGGGAGGAGCTAGGGACCGTTAGCCCTATTTCGGGGTTTCGAGAGTCAGAGGAGTCGATGCGAATCGAAACGAAAGTCCCAAAATCGTGAAACGTGAAGCGCCTTTGATTGGGTTCGTGGTCACTGTCGGTGGTCACGTGGAGAGGAGACTTACTCCTAGTGCTTATTTGCACGGGTGTAGTTTCGTAAGGAGGACCCGTGGATTTGTTTTCGTGAAGGTTCCAGTGTGGACCAAGGAGCCATTTAGGCTTAGAGGAGTTGAATATCCATAGATCGAGAGTTCAGCAGACCCTACTGAGGTAGGGGCTCTGCATCAGGTGGTATCAGAGCTTACAACTATTGCTTTATGTAAGAAAGAGAATATAGAGGACAATTGTGATTTGAATTCTGTGTGGTGGAATTTGAAACAATGCCACCAAGGAGACGTCCAGAAAGAGCTTTGCTCGATCCAAATGTGGAAAGGGAAATGAGAGAACTCTGTGCTTGATTAGATGTTATGGAGACAACACAGAGGTGAACACCTAAAACATGATATATTAGTGGGGCTGAAAGTGAGAATGAAGAAGAAGGAGAAGAAGTTGTAGCCAAAGATGATGCAAAAGAACGTTTATTTAAAGTTGTTGCAAGAATAGGTGACAGAGAAAAGTTGGACATCCCCATGTATGAAGGCAACTTGGATGTTGAGGAGATTCTAGATTGGTTTAGATCTCTGGATAAATACTTCGATTATGAAGATATCGAAGAAGACAAAAAATTAAAGCACCCTGTCACTAGACTGAAAGGACATGCAACACTATGGTGGGATGAATTGCAGGCTGACAGGTGTTGCAAAGGAAAACAAAGAATCAAAAGCTGGGATAGAATGGTAGAAAATATGAAATCCAAGTTCATACCGAGATATTACCAAATCAATCTGTTTCGAAGAATGCATAATTTGAGACAGAAAGGGAAGACAATGAAGGAATACACTGAGGAGTTTTACATGTTAAACATTAGAGCTGGTCATCATGAGAGTGATGATGAAAAGGTCGCCAGATATATGAATGTCTTGAGATATGATATTTAGGACGAGATGAGCATGGTGAAAATCATAAATGTGGAAGATGCTTATCAGGTTGCTCTGAAGGAAGAAGAGAAATTGGCCCGAAAGAAAGGTGAAAGGGGAAAAGGTAGAAGTCAGAGTAGAGGAAAGAAGTTGCCCAAGACAGAGTACAGAATCCCAAGGATGAAGAAAAGAAACCTCATAACCACCCAGAAAGGGGAGGAAGTTTGCAAGGAAGACAATATGCCGTCATGAATACTTTTCCTCGAGCAAGAGGAAGAGGAAGAGGCACAGGAGGTGAAGTAAAGTGTTTTGTCTGTGGAAAGATCAGACACAAATATTGGGAATGTCCCAATAGAAAAAGGGATGGAGGAGGCAAAGATCACATTTCATAAGCGCAAAGACGAAATATTGAGGCAGAAGATGCAGAAGGCGGAAGATCCTTAATGATGAGGAAAATTCTCTTGAAGCCAGAGAAAGAGATGGAGAATCCAGTCCAGAGGAACAATTTGTTTAGTACTGCTTGCAAGACCAAGGATAGGGTATGCAAGGTGATAGTTTAAAGTGGAAGGACAAATAATATAGTATCCACAGAGATGGCAGAGAAGCTGGAATTGGAGACAGTTAGACATCCAAGTTCATATAAAGTTTCATGGTTGCAAAAAGGACATCAGGTAACAATCTCTAAACAATGTTTAGTTGAATTTTAGATAGGGGTTTATAGATATGAGATTTTATGTGACGTAATTCCCATGGATGTTTGTCATGTTTTGTTGGGAAGGCCTTGGAAACATGACATAAATGTTATTCATGACGGAAGAAAGAACACCTATACTTTGGAGAAGAATGGTAGGACGCACATGTTGTTACCAATTGAAAAAAAGAAGGTGAAAGAAGAAACAAGAAATATTATACTTCTCATGAGTGGGAAGGAACTTCTTGATGAAGTCAAGAAAGATCAAGAAATGCAATTGTTGTGGTTAGAAAACCTAGAGTCATCTTGACCAGTACTTCAATAAGTGATCTATCTGAGGAAATTCAGGAACTGCTGGAGAATTTCACTGACATAGTGGTGGACGATTTACCTTGTTTGTTGTTTCCCATCAGGAGTATATGCCATCACATTGAACTTATACCAGGAGCGAGTTTACCAAACAAAGCAGCATATAGATTAACGTTGCAAGAGAATGAAGAAGTCAAGAAGCAAGTCCAGGATTTGATGGACAAAGGGTTGATTAGAGAAAGTTTGAGTCCATGCACTGTACCAATAGTGTTAAGTCCAAAGAAGGATGGTGGATGGAGAATGTGTACAGATTCGAGGGCTATAAACAAAATCACCATCAGGTATAGATTTCCTTTACCCAAGATGGATGACTTGATGGATTTCTTGAGTGGGGCAAAGTTTTTTTAAAAAAATGATTTGAAAAGGGATATCATCATATTAGAATGAGGGAAGGTGATGAATGGAAGACAACATTCAAGATGAATGAAGGGCTGTATGAATGGCTTGTCATGCCAATTGTCTTGACGAATGTGCCAAGTAATTTCATGATATTGATGAATGAAGTCTTGAAATATTTCATTGGGAAGTTTGTAATTGTGTATCTTGATGATATACTGATCTTCATTAAAATTGAGGAAGAACATTTGAGACATTTAACTCTAGTGATGAGGAGGTTGCAGCAAGAGAAGTTGTTGATAAATATGAAGAAGTCATCTTTCATGAAGACATAACTCATTTATTTGGGTTTTGTGATCTCTTCGAATGAGTTGAAGATGGATCTAGAGAAGGTAAGATCAATCAAAGAATGACCCTCGCCAAGGAATATCTTTGAAGTTAGGAGCTTCCATGGACTAGCCAGCTTTTACAGGAAGTTCATCAGAAATTTTAGTGGAATTTGCACGTCAATGATGGACACAGTCAAGAAAAGACATAAATATTTTCATTCTACAGAGGAAGAAGAGAAAAGTTTCAAGTTGTTAAAAGAGAAAATAATTGAACAACCAGTTCTGGTTTTGCCAGATTTCAGTAAAAAATTTCAAGTGAGATGTGACACAAGTGGATTTGCAATTGGAGCAGTCTTAAGTCAAGACAATAGACTGGTTGCATACTTCAGTGAGAAGATGATTGATGCCAAAAGTAATTATTCCACGTATGATAAAGATTTTTATGCATTCATACAAGCGCTGAAGAAATGGAGGCACTACCTAGTTCCAAAAGAGTTTGTTTTGTATAGCGACAACCAAGCCTTACAATTTATAACCAGATAGGAGAAACTGAACCAGAAACATGCAAAATGGGTTGATTTCATGAAGAGCTTTAATTTTTTTATAAAGCACATTTCTGGAAATGCTAACAAGGTTGCTGATGCATTGAGCAGGAAATGTTTGATTCTGCAGGAGTTTTGAGTGAAGACCTTAGGTTTTGATAGCCTTAAGGAAATGTACAGAGATGATTCATATTTCAAGGATGCTTACAAAGCATGTGAGAATATTGTTTTGATAGATAGAATCCAATGGATTGAATATTTAATTCAGGATGGACTGCTATTCAAAGGAAATAAGTTGTTTATCTCGAAGAGTTCTATGAGAGAAAACCTTTTTGAAGGAAAAGCATAGTGGGGTTGATCCGGATTTTATGAGCAGAATGAAATGACTACAGATTATTAATAGGTGATTAATAAAAAATAACAGGGATACAGTAAAACTGGTTTTCTATTCAATAAGGAAATAAGCCGAAACTATAAAATGCAGTGGAAATAAGCTTGCTGGAATGGTGGTGGCTTATCTCTAAGAAGAGATGTGATGGTTGTGCTCATTCACAAGAAGATTATTACAATGAGGTTCTGAAGGAATTTTTACAATAAACAGGAATTCCCAAAACCCTACACATCCAAAAACCTAACCTTAGGAGATGAAGCGCCAAAAGTCATGTGGGCCCCGTTTGGGTAAGTTAGTACATCAACTTCCCGGGGCTGTAACTTTTGCATACGATCTCCGTTTTAGGCATATGATAGCCTGTTGGAAAGGTATCATTGAGGATATTCATTTTGGGGGCTCAATAATGCCTTAAAATATCGTTGAGAGGCTCGATCCTGAAAAAACTTCATTTAGGCCCTCAAAATGGCCCCGGAAGTTAAAACTGCTAAAAATAGTAAATTTCCAAAATTGTCAGAAAACTATTTTGGGCCAGTTGGAAGAGGTGGGTGGCCACCAATATCCACCTGGATAAATCCTCCCTCCTTAGGAAGCAATGGTATCCATTGCGTTGAGTTCCCCCATCAGATGAGGAAATGTTTGTTGAATTTGGCCCCGGGTGAGCCACTTGCGTGCAGGAGTTGCCCTGCTTTGACGACTCGATAAAGCTAGATCCTTTGATGTTGAGTGCCCTTGATCTGTGTGTCCACAATATGATTGTTGGATGCCTATTTTATGTAGTTGGGGTTGAGCTTTGTCGATGTTAGTTTCTCTGCTATGTCGGAGGTGTCCAATAATGGTGGGAAATAAGGGCGAAGGAGATCCACGTTGAACACTAGGTGAAGGCCAAGGAAAGGAGGAATGTTGAGCTCAAAATAATTATCCCCCATGGACTTGCTGATGTTGTACGACCCATAACCGAGTGGGAGAATCTTCCGATGGGGTCCCGTAAGGCGTTCTTTCTGTAAGTGCAACCAAACTTTGTCACCCACCTGAAACTTATGTGGCACCCGATGTTGATCATGGTGCTACTTGTACTTTTCATTGGACTTCTGTAGAATATCCTAAAACTTTTGGCGGATGTGCTGGATGTGCTCAATGCACCGGGTGGCTTTGTCAGCTTCAGTTGGAGTAGGATATGAGTCGGTCGAGGTGACCACAAGGGGAAGTGAAACATCTATGGGACCCAATGGTTGGAATCTCAACCCCACTTGAAAGGGGTTGTGGCTGGTTGAGCTATGCAGGGTGTTAGGAAAAATATATGTCGTTATAATAACGTTGTAGTACTTGCCCAACTATTTAATTGTCAACCCGGGGTACGTAAACTGATGAAGCACATGCACTGTTTGTGCAGGACTGAAGTAGAACTAATCTAATCTAATATATGTTGTTGAAATCAAACTAATCTAAGAAAGCATTGAAACACTAACTAGGAAAGCATGAAATTGCATAAGGGAAATACAACATGTGAAGATTTAACAACAATGACATATGTGAGCTCACACAATAAGACGATGTTGAATTACATTACAAGAATCAAATCAATCTTCATGAAACAATAATGAAAGTATGAATCAATGAAACCAAGCTAAGAATCCCTTTCCTTCATCAAAAGCTAATCAAAATCTAATCTTCATTCTAATGATCTAATCCCCCCCTCTCATGAAGAGAGAGCACTCTCTTATATACATGAGAGTCTTGAAATGAAGATAACCATCTCATAATGATAGATCCACTATTCTCTCAACCACTCTCAACTACTTTCCCATTATTACAAGATATGATCCCTTCAAATCCTCCACATGTCTCTCATGAATCCTATATAAGATATGCCACCCAAATCTTCCACGATCTTCTCCTTGAAAAGAGGCTTGAATAACTATCTCCTTTGGAATGATGGAAGAGATATTCGAGAAGTCTCTTTGAATTAATCATCCACATATTCCTACACATTACAAAGCTCACACATAATTGAGATATATATGAAAACAT
>ML780406.1:195386-232300 GCA_009831015.1 Picea engelmannii
AGGAGCCATCGAAAGGAGACCTACGACATCAAGGCTTAGGTTGTAAGTTTCACTTTCAGTTAATTCAATACAGTAATATGTCCCTTTCCCATAAAGATGATGTCACTTTATTACATAATTCCTTGATCATATGTATAGACTAGTTATTGAATATATTAATCTGCCTTTACTTCGATTGGTTTGTACTGTTGTGATCTGAACGGTGCAAGAGCATTGGAGCAAAGCTTGGAACAACAGAAACATAAGGAAAGCATTCATAAGGTATGTCCATAAGCCTTATCTCTTAATTCATTCAATAGGCTAGATCTAGGGAAAGTGTATTATTCTGTCCTGTTTTGTTCTAGATCCAGGTGGATCTAGGGAGATCGGTTTGTGTCCGCACTCACGGATTTATATTGAAACAATAGTAGTACGAATATGTTCTCTTTCAATTTCAAAAATGATAATCGGAAATATACATAAATATACAAATGATAATCGGAAAACTGCTGAAACTCTAAATTAACAAAATAGAAAGAAAAACTAAATGACTCTAACCTGGTACCTTCTTGAAACCATCGTTCGATGAGGCTCTCGTAGGCATAATTTGTCTCACTCAGATCATGCTGCAGCTCCTCATTGTCCTCCTCCTCCTCCTGCTCGCATTCTTCATGTGTTGATTCATTGTCTATTTCTGGAGGAGTAATTAAGATCTCGGTTGCTATCAAGATCTTCTCTTCCAGAGAAGAGGAAATCCCGGCTTCCGCAAGGATCTAAGTGAGTTGTTCCAAGATTATACTCATAGTTAAACCATGTTAAAAATAAGGGATTCTTACAGCACCCAAATCAAAATGAAAATCTGAAAATCACACTCGCTGAAACACCCTTGAAACAAACCACTCTTGCTGAAACACATGAAAGACACTCTTCACAGTTGCGAGACTTGGAATTTACACTACCATACTTGCAGAAATTGAAATTTATACTACCACACTTACAGGGATTGAAACACACTCTGCATGCTTGTCCCAAATGAGGCCTGAGCACGTTAGGTGCCTTGAACCGATGCAAGGATTTTCCCCTCGTCTCACCACCCTGACACATAGTTAGGATATGTTGGCAGGGAGAACATGAGGAGTCTCCACTCAAGTAGCTGCTATGACCCCTTACCAACACATGAAGTCACACTTGCAGGAATTGAAATTGCAGAAATTGAAACACACCCTACATGCCCTTACCCATATGATGCCGAGCCCGTTACAGTGCCTCGAATGATGCGTAGGCTCTTCCCGTACGTATTACCGCCCGGACACCTACAGGTTAGGAACATGAATAATCACTCTTTCATAAAAGGAAATTGATATCTCAATCCCTTGTGCTTCCCCGACAATGGCGCCAAAATGTTAGGCAAAATATATGTCGTTATAATAACGTTGTAGTACTTGCCCAACTATTTAATTGTCAACCCGGGGTACGTAAACTGATGAAGCACGTGCACTGTTTGTGAAAGACTGAAGTAGAACTAATCTAATCTAATATATGTTGCTGAAATCAAACTAATCTAAGAAAGCATTGAAACACTAACTAGGAAAGCATGAAATTGCATAAGGGAAATACAACATGTGAAGAGTTAACAACAATGACATATGTGAGCTCACACAATAAGATGATGTTGAATTACATTGCAAGAATCAAATCAATCTTCATGAAACATTAATGAAAGTATGAATCAATGAAACCAAGCTAAGAATCCCTTTCCTTCATCAAAAGCTAATCAAAATCTAATCTTCATTCTAATGATCTAATCCCCCCCTCTCATGAAGAGAGAGCACTCTCTTATATACATGAGAGTCTTGAAATGAAGATAACCATCTCATAATGATAGATCCACTATTCTCTCAACCACTCTCAACTACTTTCCCATTATTACAAGATATGATCCCTTCAAATCCTCCACATGTCTCTCATGAATCCTAGATAAGATATGCCACCCAAATCTTCCATGATCTTCTCCTTGAAAAGAGGCTTGAATAACTATCTCCTTTGGAATGATGGAAGAGATATTCAAGAAGTCTCTTTGAATTAATCATCCACATATTCCTACACATTACAAAGCTCACACATAATTGAGATATATATGAAAACATGTATATTTTCTAATATTTAATCATTAATTCACTTTTAATACTAAAATGAATAAAGTGGAAAATAATAATGTGAAACCCAAATGTATTTATGAAAATGATATGACGAAGTTTTAATAGGGCGATGAAATGTAAGGAATAGTGAAGGGAAAGGTGGATGAAAATATGACATTTCCGAGTCCTAACATAGGGCTCAGTTGTAGCTATGTTGGACATAGGGAAGGCTATCATCCCATGTGTGAGGGTGTTTTGAATTATACATGCGAAGGATATGCACAATCATTCGATTTACAACCTTGGTTTGGCCATCTGTCTGGGGGTGGAAGGTCGTGGATTTGGTGAGCTTGGTGTCCAATAGTGACCAGAGGTTCGACCAGAATGTGCTGAGAAATAGACTGTCCCGATATGAGACAATGGTTTTTTGGATTCCAAAATGTACCTAGACTCGTTCAAAGAAGAGCTTGGCAGTGGCCTCTGCTGTGATGTTCTTCTTGCAGGAAACCATAATCGCCATCTTAGAAAAGAGATCAACAACCACAAAAACAGAGTCATTTCCCCACTAGGTGGATGGGATGCCCGACATGTAGTCCATTGAGATGGATTCCCATGGCCTATCAGGAGTAGGAAGAGGGGTGTATAGGCCTTGTTTCTTAGTGGTCGGTTTGGAAATAGTGAAGGAAGTGCAAGACCTGATATACTTGCTAACCTCCTGTCAAAGTTTCAGCCAATATAAGTGTTTATGTAACATCACCACTGTATTTTCGACGTTGAAGTGTCCTTCCACCCGATTGCAGTGGGCTTCCTAGATCAGCTTCACTCGCTTTCTTGATGGAACACAGATATGGCCCAGACAACACAACAACCCATCTTGAAGATGGAAATTATCGACAACTTCATTTGCACCCAACATTTGGTAGGTAGTGGCGAAGTCCGGGTCTGTCTCATAGAGTTGGGGCCATCCATAGGTCTCGTGGCCACAGGAGTCTAACACTGTGGTGAGTGCCGTGACTGGTGGTCTGTTGAGACAATTAGTGATGCGATTGGTGCTTCCTATTTTATACTTGATGTTGAGGTGGAATTGTTGAAAGTATGTGGACCACTTTTGATGGTGATCATTCTGCAATGTTTCTTGTGTCTACATGAACCGCAGTGGCTTATGATCAATGTTGATGATTGTCTCCTTCCCAATAATGTAATGTCTCCACTGGCGACAGGATTGCATAATGGAGTACATTTCTTTTTCGTAATTAGGGTACTTAAGGACAACATATGATAGCGTCTCACTATGATAGGCCAAGGGATGGTCGTGCTGAGTGAGAACAATTCCCACCGCATAGTCTGAAGCATCTGTCTCGATCTCAAAGGGATGCTGTAGGCATGGTAGTGAAAGTACTAGGGCTGAGCACAAGCGCTGCTTCAAATCATCGAGCTCTTGTTGTTGGGACTGGCCCCACGCAAATTTCGCCTTACCACCACCCCTGGTTATTTGGCTAAGGGCCCATGCAATATGGGAGAATCCCAACATGAACCTGCGGTAGGAATTGACAAGGCCCAAGAAGCTCCGAAGCTCAGTGAGTGTGGTTAAGGCTGGCCAGTCATGATTGAATTGGATCTTGGTTGGATTCACATGTACGCCATGCTGATCAATTATGTATCCCAGGTAATGGACCTTGTCCATGCCGAAGGAGCATTTTTCCAAGTTGGCATATAGCTTGTGTTGTCGCAGGGTGTGTAGAACCTACTGAATATGCTATAAATGTTCAACCCAAGTCTTGTTGTAAATGAAAATGTCATCTAGATACACCAATAAAAAAGTATTGGTGAATGTGTAACACCCTGTTTCCCCCAGTCTGTAAAAATAACTATACTAGCCAAGTATTGTGGCAAACTCAAAAATGTGAATGTGTGATGTGAATGGACCTTGTGAAAAAGGTCGATGAATGTAAATAATATTATAAATATATATATTGCAGGACTACTGAGAGGGGGATGTGCTGAAAAAGAGACCACGATGGCTAAAGAAAGGTGGTGGAAGGCACCTGGAAAGGTGGCGTTAACTTCCACCGAAACCAATACCATATTTGGACTTCACTAGCTCGGAGAACCAAGAGCGGCTCGCTGGCCCCAAATTAAATGACTCATCAGGTTGGTAGGTAAATGGATCCTCATGAGTAATGAGGGATGGGGGTGAACCACCCATCCGTAGAGTCCTCAGACCTGACCACCGCGAGGAAGATCGTTCCACACACAACCTCGCCAAAAGGAGAAAAGTCAGGAAGAGTGTGTGATCAAGGGGGCAGACGCGAGGGAAAGAGAAGAAGGAAAAGAACTCTAGAAAAATACAGAGTGAGTGATAACGGAGAAGAAGGAGAGTAACCTTCATTCTCGATCACTGGAAAATAGAGACTCAGTTTTGCAGCATCGTGGTCTCATCTCGGGGGTGGCTAGTGGTAAATACGTTGGGAGTCGCTGAGCCTACGGTTGGGTGGAAACGAGCACCCCTCTCAGCAGTTGCAATCACATCTGGTGTTATTTCTGACAAGTGTTTTACATATTGCATCTTGAAATGTATATTCTGACATTTATGATCATCTTGCATATTGAAATGTATATTCTGACATTTATGATCATGGTCTGTGCAATTATAAATGGTTTCAGTATAAGACTGTCTGTGTGGTGTTTTGACCAGAAATGGTGGTTGCATGCTTATAATGGAAAGACTACGTATGGCTTATGTTTTATAAATAGATATATATATATGTATACCGATATAATTCAAACTTCAAGTCTATTCTCGGGAAATCTATACCCTTATCCGTCTCAGGTAATACCCTGGATAGATCTCCCCATAGAGACACCCTTCTTGGAAAGCTTACCAAGAACCTGAAAAAGGGTTCGAAGGTGCAAGTCTTAGTAATCCTGTACGAGGAAGAATGGGCCTCTTAAAATCTCGACATTTCGGCATTTCGACACCCGGGGTATCTAAGCACGAGTCCTCTCACACTCGCAATTCCCAAAACCCTTATCCACGAAATCCCGAAATGGAAGTGTAGGGATAAGTATCGATTGACAAACGAGATCCTGTCGAAATATCTACGGTTAGTCACGACCGTTAGATTGGAGGAAGAAACGAGGGCTTTAATGCCTCAACCCCTTTCCTTTTTATCTTCGTAAGTAGCGAATAAATCGGGACCGTAGATCCCCAAGGTCCGTGGGAGTATCTGGACCATCCTTTTTAAAAGGGCATGTGGCTGTCGGTCGACATTTCGGCGTTTCGGTACCCGGGAAACCAAAGGGCAAGAACCCTTGTCTTCACAAGTCGCGAAACCTGGGTACCCGAAACCCTGATGTGCTCTGTGGCAGAAAGGAAGAGATCTAGACCGTTGGTTTTCCATGTCCAGGGAGTAGCAGGAGAGTGAACCACACGGGACAGATCTGAACCGTCAGATATTAGTCAGAAAACTCGACATCCATTGGATCTGTCAGGAGATGCATGAGGGTTAAGCCTTCGTGAACAGAGGCGAAAGTCCCCAAAGAGGAGTTGGTATCGGGATTTCAGACATCAGGATTTTGGAGGTCTCAAGGACAAGATATCGGGACACTCCATGGTGGAAGTCCCTAAATAGATCTGGACTGTCCGATTAAGGGAGGACACGTGTCGTGAGATCATCCATTTCGGGGATTTCGGACTTCAGGATTTCGACGGTCTCGAGGACAAGAGATCGGGACACTCCATGGTGGAAGTCCCGGAATAGATCTGGACCGTCTGATTAAGGGAGGACACGTGTCACGAGATCACCCATTTCGGGGATTCGGACATCGGGAAACAAAAGAGGAAGGTGAGCATTTTGACTTCGCACTTGGTGAAGTCCCGAAACGGTCTGGACTGTCCATCCGTGGAGGACACGTGGCGGAGATCGAGAGTCCATCGGTATTTCGAATACCAGGGATTCGAATTGACAGAGGATTTGTGTCACTGGGGGTTGCAAGTCATGAAATCACGAAACGAGGATTGTCCACCTGAGGGAGGACACGTGGAAGAAATCCAAGATTTTGGGGAAAATCTCGAAAGGAAGAGTCCATCGGGATTTCGGAAATCAGGAATTCGGGAGTCCCGTTGAAAAGAGGTCTGGCTCTTGTATTGATAAATCCCAAAAGAAATAGGACGGAGGTCTTATGAGGAGTGGTCACTTGGATCAGGGCATAGCCAGGAGGGCTAATGTGACAAAGGCCATTTTGGGAAATCAAAAATCGGGAATTCAGGAGTTCCATTGACAAGAGGTCAGGGTCTCGTATTGATAAGTCCTAAAGGGAATAAGACTGCGGTCTTATGAGAAGTGGTCATATGGGCCAAGTCATAGCCCAGGGGCTAATTGTTGATCGAATCCTTTTTCGGAATTTTGGCGTTTGAGGGTTTGTAGAGTCGAAAGACTCAACTCGCTTATATCGCTGAGTCGTGAAATGCGAAAAGGAACCTAGTTGTTTGGCCGGTGGTCATAACCGACGATCACAAGGAGATCAAAAAGGGAAGAGCTAGCCTAAGCTAAGCCCACGTAGGAATTTGGGGATTCTGTCCCTCGAGAAAAGGAGAAAAATTTATTATGCCATAGTGGGTGTGTTACAAATTGGTATTAGAGCATGGTTACAACACTTGGCCTGCTTGGGCTCATGAACGAGTTGCGTGGAAGCTCCGTTCGAAACACTCCTAAAAGGAGTGACCTCCTATCTTAACCTTCCTAATCAAAAGACGAAGTTAAGAATGAAAAAAAAACCCCTATTGTGTGTGTGTACATGTGAAAATATGAATTATGTACTGGTTATAAATAAATATAAATATTGACTAACAACCAACGTTTTTCCTTTTGCACACAAGTGGAAGATTAACCGCGGGAAATTTCAGACGTATAGGATGGTGACTCACCATGAAGTGGGGGAAGGATCCCACAATAGAGATGAAGATTCTGACAAAAGGAGGGCAGTAGGGACCCCTCCAGATCTAGCCAAGACTGTGATGAGTCTCATGGTTGAATTACAAAGCTACAAGGCTGACAATGAAAGGATGATGAAAGAACAAGAAAAGAAAACATAAATTAACACAGTTTTACTACAGATTTTATATGATCTACAAAGGCAAATGCAGCATGAACTTGAAACTCAGAAACATGGTCATATTAGTGGCCACACTGAGAGGAGAACCTCGAAAAAGGTCCACCCCAGAGGTAAAGGACAAACATCAGATGATTCCTCTGAGAAGGAAGCTGGCGATTCAGAGGGCTCTTCTAGCAACAGAACCAGTTCCTATTCTTGAAGGAAACAGAAGAAGAAAAAGTCTTCCAAAGGTTGTAAATTACAAGAATTCAGAAAATCCAAACCACCCTCCTTCGATGGTGAAATAAAGAAGGGAGAGGAAGCAGAGGCCTGGCTTCTTGGACTAAAGAAGTATTTCAGAGTTCATGACTTCTCAGAAAATATGAAGGCCCGCGTGGCCACCTTCAACTTGAACGGAAAGACTTCCATTTGGTGGGAAGACCTTAAGAATGTGAAATGTGTTCACAAAGAGGACCTGTCTTGGGAATGGTTTGAGAAATACTTCCAGAAGAAGTATTTGTTGGAAAAATATTTCGACGAGAAGACCAAAGAGTTTTATGAACTCAAACTGGGACAACTCACTATAGAAGAATATGCCAACAAATTTCTCGATTTGTTGAGGTATGTACCCTATATCAAGGCAGAAAAGGCAAAGGTGCAATTCTTCATCAGTGGACTACCTAAGGACTATCGGAATAGAATTGAATTTGATGAGCTAAAGACTCTAGAAGGCACTATTCAAAAGGCAACCTATTGTCATGAACAGTTTGGGCATCGAGCAGAACCTTGTGAAGGATGGAAACAGAAGGATAGTTCAAGATTTCAGAAAAAGGGGATTAAATTCCCAGGATTTACGAACTATAAGAAGAACCCAAGAATGAGCTTCCCAGCCCGGAGTGTGCACCAACAGAATTTTCCCTCTTTGAGCGGAAATAAAACTTCTAGACCCATATCCATGAAGACTGATAACCTAAAGAGAGAACCTTTGAAATGCTAGGGTTGCGGGGAAGAACATATATTGAGAGACTATCCACACTAACAACAGAATAGTCGGAGGATTTATAACATCCAAGAAACTACCACCATCAATGATGTGGCCAGGAGTGTGCCACAAATCTATGCGGCCTTGGATAATAACCAAGCTGACCACCAAGCTTCAGTGGTGGAAATAGAAGGTATGATTTCCAACCATCTAGTGTCTGTTTTAATTGACCTTGGTTCAAATTTGAGTTATATAGCCCCTAAAGCTGTTGATAAGTGTAAACTTCAGCCACAAAAACATACCAAGCCATGGTTGGTACAGTTAGCCACTGGCACCAAAAGAAGGGTAGCAGAGGTTATACCAGCTTGCAAATTGATGTCGGGTAGATTCCCCACCCAAGAAAACCTTAACTTATTACCCCTGGAATCGTATGATCTGTTGATTGGTATGGACTGACTAGCTGCCCATAAATCCAGATTGGACTGTTACCATAAAACCTTAGAATGTGTAAGTAAAGAAGGGAAAAAGATAACCCTTCAAGGGATTCGAAAACTTGTCTCGGTGAGACAAATATCAGCTTTGCAAATGAGAAAGTATTGCCGAAAGGGATGTCCCCTATATGAAATACAGGTGTTGAAAAAAATCAAAGGTGGAAAACCAAGCCCTGACGATCACCCTATCCTGAGAGAATACGGAGATGTGTTTCTGGAAGAGGTACTGAGTTTACCTACGAGAAGGGACATTGACTTCTCGATAGAACTTGCACTAGGAGCGGTGCCGGTGTCTAGGACACCCTACCGGATGAGCACACCCAAGTTAGTTGAACTCAAGTTGCAATTAAAAGAAATGATGGATAAGGGCTATATTCGTCCCAACGTGTCTCCATGGGGAGCACTAGTCCTGTTCGCGAAAAAGAAGGACGGTACCCTTAGACTGTGTATAGATTATAGGCAACTCAATAAGGTAACTATAAAGAACAAGTACCCCTTGCCCAGGATTGATGACTTGTTCGATCAATTGGGGGGTGCGTCTATTTTCTCAAAGATTGATTTGAGGTCGAGATACCATCAAGTACGAATCAAGGGTGAAGACATCCATAAAAATGCCTTCCAGACGAGGTATGGTCACTATGAGTTCGTGGTAGTGCCATTTGGGTTGACCAATGCCCCTGCCACTTTTGTGTGCTTGATGAACAATGTACTCAACAAGTTCCTAGACAAAATTGTTGTTGTTTTTATTGACGATATATTAATTTACTCCAAGAACAGAAAAGAGCATGAAGAGAATCTTAGACTTGTGCTGCAAGTGCTAAGAGAACATAAACTCTATGCCAAATTCAGCAAATGTGAATTCTTCTAGAAGCAAATACATTACTTAGGACATGTTCTCTCCGAAGCAGAAGTAGCGGTAGACCTTGACAAAATCAGGTCTATCATGGAATGGCCTACCCCAAAGGATGTTTCAGACATTAGGTCCTTTATGGGATTAGCAGGATACTATAGGAGATTTATAAAAGGATTCTCCAAGATTGGTTGTCCAATCACTGCCCTCCAGAAGAAGGGGACAAAATTCCTATGGACACAGAAATGTGAAGAAAGATTTCAAACCCTAAAACATCTACTGACCCATGCACCCATGCTGAAGATCTCCGATCCAGAAGTTGACTTCCTCGTGTGCACAGATGCTTATAAGGAAGGGCTCGGAGGATTCCTTATGTAGGGAGGAAGTGTGATTTTCTATGAATCCCAAAGATTGAACGAGCATGAAGTCAACTATGTGACCCATGATCTAGAGCTAGCTGCCATAGTGCATGCCTTGAAAATGTGGAGGCATTACCTCCTGGGAAGAAAAATTGTACTTATGACAGATCACTGTGCATTGCGATACCTGTTTGATCAACCAAAGCTCAATACTAGACAAGCTAGGTGGATGACCCTCCTTAGAGAGTTTGATTTTGAAATCAAACACATTAAAGGAAAGGAAAATAGGGTGGTCGATGCCCTTAGCAGAAGTATGAAAACAATTCACCTGGCAGCGGTGAGCACCTGCGAGACAGATGTCAAGGAAAGAATAAAAAATGCACAAGAGGATATTCGTCTAGACCATTACCATGTACCTATAGAAATAACCCACCTGAGTAAAATATGAAGGCTACTAGATGACCAAAGGAGGTCTTCTCACTTACAGAAGCAGATTTTATATTCCAGATTGTGACGACTTGAAGAGGTTCATACTGGATGAACTACATAAAAGACCATGTTTTGGTCATCCAGGATACCATAAGATGATCACGACCACCAAGAAACAATTCTATTGGCCTGGAATGAAGAAAGACATAGCTGAGTACTTGGCCAAATGCATAGAGTGCCAACAGGTTAAAGAAGAACACTAACACCCAACAGGGTTATTGCAACCTTTACCAATCCCATAATGGAAATGGGAAACCATATCCATGGATTTCATCACTGGATTTCCAACGTCGACCAAACAAAACGATGCCATTATGGTAGTGGTGGATAAATTGAGCAAGTTTGCTCATTTCATCCCTGTCAAATCAACTTGCAAGGAAATAGACATCGCCCAGGTATTCATGAAGGAGATATTCAGACTGCATGGTATGCCGGAAGAGATTGTGTCCAACAGAGACACGAAATTTACTTCCAACTTTTGGAAGTCACTAATGGTTGGTTTAGAGACCAAATTGCTGTTTAGCACCGCCTATCACCCTCAAACCGACGGACATATAGAAAGAGTGAACCAAATACTTGAAGACATGCTAATAATGCATGTAATGCATCGACCCAAGAAGTGGGAAAACTACCTGCCACTGGTAGAATTCGCCTACAACAACGACTACCAAGCATCCTTAAAGATGAGTCCCTTCGAAGTCCTTTATGGTAGACCGTGTAACACTCCAGGAAGCTGGAGTAATCCTGTAAACAAGATTTATTTTGGACCCGACATATTGAAAGAAATGGAACAACAGGTGACCGCGATAAAACAAAACCTGAAGGTCGCTCAGAACCGACACAAAAGTTATGCCGACCAAAAGAGAACTCCAAGAGAGTTCAAAACAGGATACCATGTATATCTCAGAGTTAGACCCAGGAAGAGTTCTCTGAAAATGGGAGCTTGTGCCAAGTTAGCACCTCAGTATTGTGGACCCTTTGAGGTTCTATATAGAGTGGGACCTATAGCCTATAGGCTAGGACTTCTTCCCATAGTCAAAGCACATAATGTTTTCCATGTCTCATTATTGAAGAAATATGTATATGATGCTAACCATATAATTGATTGGTCTGTGTTCCAGGTGGAGCCGGAGGGAGAATTTCTACCAGAACCTCAATGCATACTGGACAGAAAGGAAACCCCACTTTGGAACTGAACCATTGCACAGGTCAAGGTGCAGTCGAAACATTTTTTCCCAGATGAGGCTACATGGGAAATGGAGGATGCCATGAAATGGGCATATCCGTTTTTTTTTACACCTATACATGCATGTCAAGTTGATAGATAGAACATCGAGGATGATGTTCCTTTAAGTGGGAGGGAATTGTAACACCCTGTTTCCCCCAGTCTGTAAAAATAAATACATTGGCCAAGTATTGTGGCAAACTCAGAAATGTGAATGTGTGATGTGAATGGACCTTGTGAAAAAGGTCGATGAATGTAAATAATATTATAAATATATATATTGCAGGACTGATAAGAGGGGGATGTGCTGAAAAAGAGACCACGATGGCTGAAGAAAGGTGGTGGAAGGCACCTGGAAAGGTGGCGTTAACTTCCACCGAAACCAATACCGTATTTGGACTTCATTGGCCCAGAGAACCAAGAGCACCTCGCTGGCCCCAAATTAAATGACTCGCCAGGTCGGCAGGTAAATGGCTCCTCATGAGTAATGAGGGATGGGGGTGAACCTCCCATCCATAGAGTACTCAGACCTGACCACTGCGAGGAATATTGTGCCACACGCAACCTCATCGAAAGGAGAAAAGGCAGGAAGAGTGTGCGATCAAGGGGGTAGACGCGAGGGAAAGAGAAGAAGGAAAATAACTCTAGAAAAATACAGAGTGAGTGATAGCGGAGAAGAAGGAGAGTAACCTTCATTCTTGGTCACTGGAAAAAAGAGACTCAGTCTCACAGCATCATGGTCTCAGCTTGGGGGTGGCTAGTGGTAAATCCGTTGGGAGTCGCTGAGCCTACGATTGGGTGGAAACGAGCACCCCTCTCAGTAGTTGCAATCACATCTGGTGTTATTTCTGATAAGTGTTTTACATATTGCATCTTGAAATGTATATTCTAACATTTATGATCATCTTGCATCTTGAAATGTATATTCTGACATTTATGATCATGGTCTGTGCAATTATAAATGGTTTCAGTATAAGACTGTTTGTGTGGTGTTTTGACCAGAAATGGTGGTTGCATGCTTATAATGGAAAGACTACGTATGGCTTATGTTATATATATATATATATATATATATATATATATATCTACCGATCTAATTCAGACTTCAAGTCTATTCTCGGGAAATCTATACCCTTATCTGTCTCAGGTAATACCCTGGATAGATCTCCCCATAGAGACACCCTTCTTGGAAAGCTTACCAAGAACCTGAAAAAGGATTTGAAGGCGCAAGTCTTAGTAATCCTGTACGAGGAAGAATGGGCCTCTTAAAATCCCAACATTTCGGAATTTCGACACCCGAGGTATCTAAGTGCGAGTCCTCTCACACTTGCAATTCCCGAAATCACGATCCGTGAAATCCTGAAATGGCAGCGTAGGGATAAGTATCGATTGATGGATGAGATCCTATCGGAAGATCTGCGGTTAGTCACAACCGTTAGATTGGAGGAAGAAATGAGAGCGTTAATGCCTCAACCCCTTTCCTTTTTATCTTCGTAAGTAGTGAAGAAATCAGGACCGTAGATCCCCAAGGTCCATGGGAGTATCTGGACCATGCTTTTTAAAAGGGCACGTGGCTGCCGGTCGGCATTACGACATTTCGACACTCGGGAAACCAAAGGGCAAGAACCCTTGTCTTCGCAAGTCGCGAAATCCCGGTACCTGAAACCTTGATGCACTCTGTGGCAGAAAGGAAGAGATCTGGACCGTTGGTTTTCCACATCCAGGGAGCAACATGAGATTGCACCACACAGGACTAATCTGAACCGTCAGATCTTAGTCAGAAAACCCGATAGCCATTGGATCTGTCAGGAGATGCATAAGGGTTAAGCCTTTGTGAACAGAGGCGAAAGTCCCAAAAGAGGAGTTGGTATTGGGATTTCAGACTTCGGGATTTCGGAGGTCTCGAGGACAAGAGATCGGGACACTCCATGGTGGAAGTCTCGAAATAGATCTGGACCGTCCGATTAAGGGAGGACACGTGTCGTGAGATCACCCATTTCGAGGATTTCATACTTCGATATTTCAGAGGTCTCGAGGACAAGAGATCGGGACACTCCATGGTGGAATTCCCGAAATAGATATGGACCGTCCGATTAAGGGAGGACACATGTCATGAGATCGCCCATTTTGGGGATTTGGACATCAGGAAATAAAAGACGAAGGTGAGCATTTTGACTTCGCACCTTGCGAAGTCCCGAAATGGTCTGGACCGTCCATCCGTGGAGGACACGTGGCGGAGATTGAGAGTCCATCGGTATTTAAGATACCAGGGATTCAAATTGACAGAGGATTTGTGTCACTGGGGGTCGCAAGTCGTGAAATCGCAAAACGAGGACCGTCCACCTGAGGGAAGACACGTGGAAGCAATCCAGGATTTTGGGGAAAATCCCAAAAGGAAGAGTTCATTGGGATTTCATAAATCAGGAATTCGGGAGTCCTGTTGACAAGAGGTCGGGCTCTTTTATTGATAAATCCTGAAAGAAATAGGATGGAGGTTCTATGAGGAGTGGTCACCTAGATCATGGCATAGCCAGGAGGGCTAATGTGACAAAGGCCATTCCGGGAAATCGAAAATCGGGAATTCGGGAGTTCCGTTGACAAGAGGTCGGGATATCATATTGACAAGTCCTGAAGGGAATAAGACTGTGGTCTTATGAGAAGTGGTCATACGAGCCAAGGCATAGCCCAGGGGGATAATTGCTAATTGAATCCTTTTCCAACATTTTGACGTTTCGGGGTTTGCAGAGTCGAAAGACTCGACTCGCTTATATCGCTGAGTCACGAAATGCGAAAAGTTGCCTAGTTGTTTGGCTGGTGGTCATAACTGACGATCACGAGGAGATGGAAAAGGGAAGAGCTAGCCTGCGCTAAGCCCCCTTAGGACTTTAGGGATTCTGTCCCTCAAGAAAAGGCAAAAAATTTATTATGCCATAGTGGGTGTGTTACAGAATGGTCGTAGGATATCATCCATCATCCTCATGAAAATGGCTAGAGAATTTGTCAAACCAAAGGGCATGACCAACCATTCAAAAAGGCCTTCCTTTGACTTGAAGGCGGTTTTCCATATATCTGTCTGTTTTATTGGGACCTGGTGGTAGCTAGACTTCAGATCAATCTTATTGAAGTATTTGGCCCCCGTGAGTTGATCAAGGAGGTCATCGATTCGGGGAATCGGGTACCGGTTTCTGACTGTGATTTTATTCAGAGCCCGGTAATCAATGCAGAGTTGACAGGTTCCATATTTCTTCTGTACTAGCACGATTGGGCTCCCGCAAGGTGATGAGATGGGACATATGTGCCCCTTGTTGATCAGTTCTTGGATATGTCGCTTGATCTCCTCATTCTCTAATAGAGAGTGATCATAGATTGGCCCATTGGGCAACCGTGCACTGGGGGTCAGATCAATGGGGTGCTTGACCTGATAGTGCAGAGGTACCCCAGTAGGTGAGGAGAAGATATCTGAGTATTCTTCCACAACCTTATTAATTGCTTCTGTTGTGTGGAGAGGTCGACTACAAAGACCCTGGATGTGGTTGTGATCTTTCTCTTATTCTGAAGAGAATCACAAAGAAGACACACTTCCCCATCTGAGAGATGAAATTCCTACATTGCTTAGCAGAGATTAAGGAAATAGCACTAGGTGGGACTGTCTCGGGTATCCTGTATAATTTCATGTTCAAAGTAATAATAACACTACGAGGCCTAGACTCATATACAACATGACATTTCCATAAATAAGGTTGGCCCAAAAGAACATCACAAACTTCAAGAGGAACAACATCACACAATACCTTGTCTTTGAAGGGCTTGATGCCGTATAATAGTCGACACTGTTGGCTGACGCGGAGATCGCTTCCCTGGCGGAGCCATCCAAGGGTGTAGGGTTGTGGGTGTGGTGTTGTTGGCATGGCCAACCACTTGATGACCTCTACTGAGATGAGGTTCTTATGGCTACCGCTATCCATGATGAAGTGCAGCGGGGTTCCTTTTACCCACATCTATGAATGGAAGAGGCGTTATCCTTCTTCTGGATCGTCTGCTTCACCAGGCTAGAGCTTTGTGGTAGCAAATGTGGCACTGGGTTCCATCAATGATCTGTCTTCCCCTTTCTGGTTCTGGCTCAAATTCTGAACTCGCATTTGATTCAGAGGCTTTCACTTTGGCCACCAACGACTGATTTGACCGATAGTCAACAGTGTTATGCTAAACTCTTATGGAAGTCGCACCACTTCCCGATATCTTTCTTTGTCTTTCTGGGGTCCTTATTTTCTTGCGTCTTGGACTAGTTGTTTTGATACTATCCATCTTTTCTCTGTCCTTTGTTCTCTGGGTTGGGGCTGCCCTTTCTTGGCTTTTTTTGTGAGGGGTTCCTAGGCCCAAATTGCCGCATCTTTTGTTTGATCTTCTGCTCAATTTTGACGACATATCGGTAGGCCATGCCCAAGGATGAGATGTCCAAAAATTCCATTTTGGTCTAGATGTATCTATGCAGAGTGTCGCAATACTTAAGCAACATATGTCACTCCGAATATTTGATACCTAGCTTGGTGCGCAAGGTATAAAATATATTTGTGCAATCTGGCACTACTTGTTCTCTTTCTTGCCGTAGTGTGGTCCATTTGGTATACAAGTCATCATAACTTCCGACAGGGTAGTATTGTTCCTTAATAGAATCCCTGAAGGAATCCCAGGTGGCCATGACTGTAAATAGTGAGGGTTCCTCTGTTTCCTTTTGCTCACAGAAAGTTTCCCACCAATCTTTGACATGGGGAACGACTTTGAGGAGAGAAAAAGTAATATTTTCTCTATTCGAAAAGGTATGGACATAAAAATACCCTTCTAGTAGATTCAACCACTTTTATACAACATTTGCATCTATCTAACCTTCAAATATAGGAATATCAAAGTTTATTTGTGCCTTGAAGGGGGTGGCACCTCCGCTTGAAGAAGATGCGTTGCATGTTGGTAGCCGTCGAAGGATTTGCATGAAACTATTCATCATCTCATTCCTTTGTTGCGTGAAGGCTTCCTCAATCAATAGTTTGAAAGGATATCTTGTCCCGTCATATTTATTTTCTCCTACCATGAGAGGTCACTTGGGTGTGCAAGAGATTTTGTCCTCAAGAGAAACAAGCTCGAGACCCAACTCTTTGTATTCCGACCTCGTTGGGGACATGCATTAAGACAACAAGGAGCAGACCGCTCTGATACCACTAATATGGATTTTATGAGTAGAATGAAATGACTACAATTTATTAACAGGTGCTTAACACAAAATAACAAAGCTACAGTAAAATTGGTTTTCTATTCAACAAGGAAATAAGATGAAACTATAAAATGCAGCAGAAATAAGCTTGCTGGAATGGTGGCGGCTTATCTCTGAGAAGAGATGTGACATATGCGCTCATTCGCAAGAAGATGATTACAATGAGGCTTTGAAGGCCTTTTTAAAATAAAAAGGAATTCCAAAAACCCTAGACATCCAAAAACATAACCCTAGGAGATGTAGCGCCAAAAGTCATGTGGGCCCTGTTTGGGTAAGTTAGTACATCAACTTCCCAAGGTTGTAACTTTTGCATACGATCCCCGTTTTAGGCATATTATAGCCTGTTGGAAAGGTATCTTCAAGGAGATTCATTTTGGGGGGAAAATCATGCCTTTGGCTATCATTAAGAATCTCGATCCCAAAAAACCTTCATTTAGGCCCTCAAAATGGCCCCGGAAGTTAAAACTGCTAAAAATAGTAAATTGCCAAAATTATCAGAAAACTGTTTTGAGCTAGTTGGAAGAGGTGGGTGGCCACCGATATCCACCTGGATTAGGGGGATTGGATGGAAATTTTGGCCATGATAAAATATTTTCACAACTGAACAATTTGTATTATTGGCCAGGAATGAGGACAGATGTCAGAAAATTTGTCAACATATGTAGAATCTACTAGCACGCAAAGGGTAAAAGACAGAATACAGGGTTGTATCAACCATTTCTAATACCAGAGAGGCCATGGGGCGCGGTAAGAATGGATTTTGTGTTAGGACTGCCAAGGACACATAGAGTTTGTGATTCCATATTTGTGGTAGTCGATAGATTTTCCAAAATGCCACACTTCATTCCATGTCAGAAAACCAGTGATGCAACACACATTGCAAATCTATTTTTTAAAGAAGTTGTTCAACTTCATGGTTTACCCAAGAGTATTGTTTCAAAAAGAGATACCAAATTTTTTGTTCATTTATGGAGAACCGTATGGAAGAAGCTGGGGACTAATTTATCTTTTAGCTCAGCATATCACACTCATACGGATGGAAAAACTAAGGTAGTAAATCGAAGTTTAGGGGACTTATTGAGGGGTTTAGTAAAAAAAACATCACAGTCAGTGGGATCAGATTCCGCCGCAAGTGAAATTTGCATATAATGACTCAACTAATAGGAGTACAGGAAAAATCCCATTTCTGATAATGTATGGAATGCAACCGAGAGGAGTATCTGAGTTGAGAGACTTAGAGAAGAGTGATTTCAAAAGTGTTGGAGCGGAAGATTTTGCAGCAGAGATGCAGGAGCTCCAGAGTAAGATTAAAGAGTTCTTAAAGAGTTCCGGCCAGGAATATAAGCGCAGAGTAGATCAACACAGGAGAGAGATTCAATTTGAAGTGGGAGATTTAGTCTTAGCACATGTAACACCCTATTTCCCCCAGTTTGTAAAAATAACTGGACTGGCCAAGAACTGTGGCAAACTCAGAAATTTGAATATGTATTATGTGAATAATATTATGAATTTATATTGCAGGATTGCTGAGAGGGGATGTGCAGAAAAAAGAGACCACGATGGCGGTGGAAGGCACCTGGAAAGGTGGCATTAACTTCCACCGAGAATTAATACCGTATTTGGACTTCACAGGCCCGGAGAACCAAAAGTGGCTCGCTATCCCCGAATTAAATGTCTCATAGGCTAGTAGGTAGATGTCTCCTCATGAATTAATGAGGGATGGGGAGGTGAACCACCCATCCGTAGAGCCGTCAGGCCTGACCAGCGAGAGAGAAATCGCGCCACACGCAACCTCGCAAGAGGATAAGGGGTAGGGTAGAAGCGATTGGGGGCAGACATGAGGGGAGGAAGAGAACTCTGGCGATATGCAAAGTGAGTGATAGCAGAGAGGAAGGAGAGTAACCTTCTCTTATGGTCACTGGCAAATAGAGACGCAGTCTCACAACATCGTGGTCTCAGCTCGGGGGTGGCTAGTGGTAAATCTGTTGGGAGTCGCTGAGCCTACGGTTGGGTGGAAATGAGTACCCCTCTCAGCAGTTGCATAACCCCTGGTGTTACTTTCTGATAAGTGTTCTGCCTTTGACATCTTGAAATATATGTATGCTGACATTTATGATCATAAGCTGTGAAATCGTGAATGACTTCATTATAAGAATGTCTGTATGGTGTCTTGATCAGTACTGGTAGTTGTATGTTTATATGGAAAGACTACGTGTGGCTTATTCTCTCTTAAATTGTTGTTTATATGCAAACTGATATAATTCATACTTCACGCCTGGTTCTCGAGAGATAGATACCCTTATCTTCCTTAGATAGTACCCTGGGTAAACCTCCCCATAGAGATACCCTCCTTGAAAATCCCATCAAGAACCGAGAAAGAGAATGTGAAGGCGCAAGGCCTTAGTAACCCTGGACGAGGAGGAATGATCCTCTTGAAAACCCAAGATGGCAGCATAAGGATGAAGTATTGAATCGACGGATGAGATCCCGTCGGGAGATCTGTGGTCACTCATGACTGTCAGATCGGAAGAAGAAGATGGAGTGTTAAGTGCCTTAACCCTGATAGGTATTGATCGACGAATGAGATCCCGTTGGGAGATCTGTGGTCACTCACGACCGTTAGATCGGAAGAGAAGATGGAGTGTTAAGTGCCTTAACCCTAATAGGTATTGATCGATGGACGAGATCCTGTCGGGAGATCTGTGGTCACTCACGACCGTCATATCGAAAGAAGAAGATGGAGTGTTAAGTGCCTTAACCCTGATAGGTATTGATCGATGAATGAGATTCCATCGGGAAACCTGTGGTCATGCATGACCATTAGATTGGTAGGAGTAAGTAGGGTGTTAAATTCCTTACCACTTGGTTTCTCTATGTCTTCGTGGGTAGCGAAGAGATCGGGGTCCTGGATCCCCAAGGCCCATGAGAACATCTGGACCGTTGATTTTTCCACATCCAGGAAGTCATGGGAGAATGCACAAGTTAGGAACCTGTCTGAGCCATTAGATCTCGACTGGAAAACCCAACAACCATTGGATCTGTTAGGAGATACTTGAGGGTTAAAACCCCAGTGAATAGGGGTGAAAGCCTCAAAATAGATCTGGACTGTCCGATTCAAGGGGGCCACGTGTCGTGAGATTTCCTATTTCGGGAAATCGAGAATCGTGAACTTGGGAGTACTGGTGACGAGTGATCGAGACTTTCCATGGTGGAAACCCCAAGACAGATCTGGGCTGTCTGATTTAAGGAGGCCACGTGTCGTGAGATTTCCCATTTCAGGAAATCGGGAATCGCGAACTCGGGAGTCTTGGTGACAAGTGATCGGGACTTTCCATGGTGGAAACCCCAGGATATATCTGGGCTGTCCGATTTAAGGAGGCTACATGTCGAGAGATTTCCCATTTTAGGAAATCGGGGATTCGGGAGTTTCGTTGACAAGAGGTCGGGCTCTCGCCTTGATAAATCCCGACTTATAAATATCGAGATGTTAGCATGTGTTTAAGTCCCGATGAACGAACGAGATTCCTTTGGGGAATCTCAGGGTCTATAACGACCCCCCTTGCCATTCTGCCTTTAATGGGGGGGGGTCCGGAATGGTGTGGCATGTGAAGTGGGACCCGTCTCCTACCACACCATCCATAGTGTTGTGTTTTCCCTCTCTCCACCTGTACTCCACTCAACCGCACGACAGGGCCCGTTCCTATTGGCCAGTCACTAACCCTGTTGGGGTTCATCCCTATTGGCCAGTCACTAGCCTTGTCGGGGTTCGACGGTTGTAGAGTCGAACGATTCGACATCACTGTAGCGCCGAGGCGTGAAATCCAAATAGGCACCATGATTATTTGAACTTTGATCATGACCCGCGATCACATGGGAACAGAGAGAGAGAAAGAGCTAGCTTGCGCTAGGCCTCCGTAGGTAATTCGGGGGCTCTGATTCTGCATAAATCAATGAAAATTTGATTATGGTAGTGGGTATGTGACAAAGTAGTATTAGAGCATGGTTACAACACTCGACCTGACTGGGCTCATGAACGAGTTGCGCATAAGCTCCGTTCGAAGCACTCTTATGAGGAGTAACCCCCCTAACTTAACTCTCTTGTCCAGGATTAAAACTTGGAAACGAGAACCCGACTGTGTATGCATGTGAAAGAGTTATAAACTTATGTGCAGGTTATAAAATATCTAACTCTTAACTAATAACAAGCGTTTGTCTTTTCACCCAAGCGAACGATCAGCCGCAAGAATTTACAGACGCAGAGAATGGTGACTCACCAAGAGATGGGAGAAGGCTCCCATAATAGAGACGAAGAGTCTGAAGAAAGAAGAGCAATAGGAACCCACCCAGATCTAGCTGAGATTGTGAGGAGTCTCATGGTTGAATTGCAAAGCTGCAAGGCCGATAATGAAAGGATGACGAAAGAAGAAGAAAAGCAAACTAAAATTAATGCAGTTTTACTGCAGAGCTTATCCGACCTACAACGACAAATGTAGCATGAACCCGAGATGTAGAAACATGGTCGTATCAATGGCCATACTGAGAGGAGCACCTCAAGGAAGGTCCACCCCAGAGGTAAAGGACCAGTGCCAGACGATTCCTCTGAGAAGGAAGCTGGCGATTCAGAAGGCTCTTCCAGCAGCAGGACCAGTTCCTATTCTCAAAGAAAACAGAAGAAGCAAAAGACTTCCAAGGGTCATAAATTTGACGAATTCAGAAAGGCAAAACCTTCCTCCTTCGACGGTGAGATAAAAAAGGGAGAGGAAGCCAAGGCCTGGCTACTTGGACTGAAGAAATATTTCAAAGTCCATGATTTTTTAGAGAATTTGAAGGCTCGAGTGGCCACTTTCAATCTGAACGGAAAAGATTCCATCTGGTGGGAAGATCTTAAGAATATGAAAGGGGTCCACGAGGAGGACCTGTCCTGGAAATAGTTTGAGAAATACTTCCGGAAGAAGTATTTGTCGGAAAAATATTTCAATGAGAAGGCTAAAGAGTTTTATGAACTCAAATTGGGGCAACTCACTATAGAGGAATATGTCAAAAAATTCCTCGACTTATTGAGATATGTACCCTACATCAAAGCAGAGAAGGCGAAGGCGCAACGCTTCATCAGTGGGCTACCCAAGGAATACCAGAACTGAATTGAATTTGACGATCCAAGGACCTAAGAAGACACTATTCGAAAGGCGACATATTTTCATGAACAATATGGACATCGGGCAGAGTCTCGTGGAGACTGGAAACAAAAGAGTGGTTCGAGATTTCAAAAAAAAGGGATCAAATCCTCAGGATTTAAGAACTACAAGAAGAACCCCAGAGTGAACTTTCTAGCCTGGAGTGTACTCCAGCATAACTTTCCCTCATCAGACGGAAATAAAACTTCTGGACCTATACCAGTGAAGACTAATAACCCAAAGAGAGAACCTCTGAAATGCTGGGGTTGCGGAGAAGAGAATATCCTGAGAGACTGTCCACACCGACAACATAACAGTCGAAAAGTTTATAACATTAAGGAAGCTACCATAGTCAATGATGTGGCAGGGAGTGTGCCGCAGATTTATGCAGCCTTGGATAATAACCAACCTAACCACCAAGCTTTAGTGGTGGAAATAGAAGGTATGATTTTCAACCATCTAGTGTTTGTTTTGATTGACCCTGGTTCAAATTTGAGTTATATAGCCCCTAGAGTTGTTGATAAGTGTAAGCTACAGCCACGAAAACAAACCAAGCCCTGGTTGGTACAGTTAGCCATTGGCACCAAAAGAAGGGTAGTATAGGTCATACCAGCCTGCCAATTAATGTTGGGTGAATTCCCCACCCAAGCAACCCTTAACGTATTACCCCTGGGATCATACGTTCTGTTGATTGGTATGGACTGGCTGGCCACCTATAAAGCCAGACTGGACTGTTACCATAAAACTGTAGAATGTGTAAGCAAAGAAGGAAAAAGGATAACCCTCCAAGGGATCCGAAAACTGGTCTCGGTGAGGCAAATATTAGCCCTGCAAATGAGAAAGTATTGCCGAAAAGGGTGTCCCCTATATGAAATACAAGTGTTGAAAACAATCGAAGGTGATAAACCAAGCCCTGATGATCACCCTATCCTGAGAGAATATAGAGATGTGTTTCCGGAAGAGGTACCGGGTCTACCTCCGAGAAGAGACATTAACTTCTCGATAGAGCTTGCACTAGGAGCGGTGCTGGTGTTTAGGACACCCTACCGGATGAGCAAACTTGAGTTAGTGGAACTCAAATTGCAATTGAAGGAAATGATCGATAAGGGTTATATTCGACCCAGCATGTCCCCACGGGGAGCACCAGTCCTGTTTGTGAAAAAGAAAGATGGCACCCTTAGACTGGGCATAGATTATAGACAACTCAATAAAGTAACCATAAAGAACAAGTACCCCTTGCCTAGGATCGATGATCTATTCCATCAGTTGGGAGGTGCGTCTATTTTCTCAAAGATCAACTTGAGGTTGGGATACCATCAAGTCCGAATCAAGGGTGAAGACATCCATAAAACCGCTTTCCGGACACGGTATGGTCACTATGAGTTTGTGGTAGTGCCATTTGGGTTAACCAATTCCCCTGCCACTTTCATGTGCTTAATGAACAATGTACTCAATAAATTTTTAGATAAATTTGTACTAGTTTTTATTGATGACATATTAATCTACTCTAAGAATAGAGAAGAACATGAAGAGCATCTTAGAATTGTGCTGCAAGTGCTAAGAGAGCATCAGCTCTATGCTAAATTTAGCAAATGTGACTTCTTTCAAAAGAAAATACATTACTTGGGACATGTTCTGTCCGAGGAAGGGGTAGTAGTAGATCCTGACAAGATCAGGTCTATCATGGAACGGCTTACCCCAAAGGATGTTTCAGACATCGGATCCTTTATGGGATTAGCGGGATACTATAGGAGATTTATAAAAGGATTCTCCAAGATTGGTTGTCCAATCACTGCCTTCCAGAAGAAGGGGACAAAATTCCTGTGGACACAGAAATGTGAAGAAAGATTTCAAACCCTGAAACATCTACTGACCCATGCACCCATGTTAAAAATTGATGACCCAGAAGCTGACTTCCTTGTGTGCACAGATGCCTATAAGGAAGGGCTCGGAGGGGTCCTTATGCAGAAAGGAAGTGTGATCTACTATGAATCCCGAAAATTGAATGAACATGAAGTCAACTATGTGACTCATGATCTAGAACTGGCTACCATAGTGCATGCCTTGAAAATGTGGAGGCATTACCTCTTGGGAAGAAGATTTGTACTTATGACAGATCACTGTGGATTGCGGTATTTGTTTGACCAACCAAAGCTCAATTCTAGACAAGCTAGATGGATGTCCCTCCTTAGCGAATTTAATTTTGAAATAAAACACATTAAAGGGAAGGAAAATAGGGTGGCCGATGTCCTTAGCAGAAGCATGAAAACAATTCACCTGGAAGCGGTGAGTACCTGTGAGATAGATGTCAAGAACAGAGTCAGAAATGCACAGGAGACAAATCCCTTCGTTCAGACTGTGACCCTGTACCTACATCAAGAACCCGCTGGAGTAAAATATGAAGGCTACCAGATGAATGAAGGAGGTCTGCTCACTTACATAGATAGACTTTACATTCCAAATTGTGACGATTTGAAGAGGTTCATTATGGATGAACTACATAAAATACCATACACTGGTCACCCAGGATACCAGAAAATGATCACTGCCACCCGGAATTTTTTTTATTGGCCTGGATTCAAGAAAGACACAGCCAAATATTTGGCCCAATGCATAGAGTGCCAATAGGTTAAAGAAGAACATCGACACCCAACATGACTATTACACCCTTTACCCATCCCAGAATGGAAATGGGAAACCATCTCCATGGATTTTATCACTGGATTGCCAACTTCAACCAAACAAAATGACGCCAAAATGGTAGTGGTGGATAAACTGAGCAAGTCTGCTCATTTCATCCCCATCAAATCAACCTGCAAGACGATAGATATCGCCCAGGTATTCATAAAAGAGGTATTTAGACTGCATGGTATGCCGAAAGAGATAGTGTCTGACAGAGACACAAAATTTACTTCCAATTTTTGGAAATCACTGATGGCTGGTTTAGAGACCAAATTGTTGTTTAGCATCACCTATCACCCTCAAACTGACGGATAGACAGAAAGAGTGAATCAAATATTAGAGGATATGTTAAGGATTCATGTAATGCATCAACCCAGGAAATGGGAAGCCTACCTTCCATTGGTAGAATTTGCCTAAAACAACGGCTACCAAGCATCCTTAAAAGATGAGTCCCTTCGAGGTCCTCTATGGTAGGCCGTGTAATACTCCAGTCAACTCAAGTAATCCTATAAATAGGATTTATTTTGGACTCGACATGTTGAAAGAAATGGAACAACAAGTGAATCAGATAAAACAAAATCTGAAGGTCGCTCAGAACCGACAGAAAAGTTATGCGGACCAAAAGAGAACTCCAAGAGAGTTCAAAATGGGAGACCATGTATATCTCATAATTAAGCCCAGAAGGAGTTCCCTGAAAATGGGAGTTTGTGCCAAGTTGGCACCCCGGTATTGTGGACCCTTTGAGGTTCTAGATAGAGTGGGACCTGTAGCCTATCGTCTAGAACTTCCTCCCACAGTAAAATAACATAATGTTTTCCATGTTTCATTATTGAAGAAATATGTACATGATGCTAATCATATAATTGACTGGTCTATGATCCAGGTGGAACCGGAGGGAGAATTTCTACCAGAACCCCAATGCATATTGGACAGAAAGGAAACCCCGCTCCGGAACCGAACCATTGCACAGGTAAAGGTGCAGTGGAGACATTTTGGCCCAAATGAGGCTACATGGGAAATGGAGGATGCCATGAGACAGGCATATCCGATTTTGTTTACTTCTGTACATGCAATTCATGTTAAAAGATAAGAACATCAAGGAAGATGTTCCTTTAAGGGGGAGGGAATTGTAACACCCTGTTTCCCCCAGTTTGTAAAAATAACTGGACTGGCCAAGAACTGTGGCAAACTTAGAAATGTGAATATGTATTATGTGAATAATATTATGAATTTATATTGCAGGACTGTTGAGAGGAGATGTGAAGAAAAAAGAGACCACGATGGCGGTGGAAGGCACCTGGAAAGGTGGCGTTAACTTCCACCGATAATTAATACCGTATTTGGACTTCACTGGCCCAGAGAACCAAAAGCGGCTCGCTGGTCCCGAATTAAATGTCTCGCAGGCTGGTAAGTAGATGGCTCCTCAGGAATGAATGAGGGATGGGGAGGTGAACCGCCCATCCGTAGAGCCGTTAGGCCTGACCAGTGTGAGGGAAATCATGCCACACGCAACCTCGCAAGAGGATAAGGTGTGGGGTGGAAGCGATTAGGGGCATACGTGAGGGGAGGAAGAGAACTCTGGCAATATGCATAGTGAGTGATAACAGAGAGGAAGGAGAGTAACCTTCGCTTCTGGTCACTGGAAAATAGAGACGCAGTCTCATAGCATTATGGTCTCAGCTCGGGGGTGGCTAGTGGTAAATCCGCTGGGAGTCGCTGAGCCTACAGTTGGGTGGAAATGAGTACCCCTCTCAGCAGTTGCATAACCCCTGGTGTTACTTTCTGATAAGTTTTTTTCCTTTGACATATTGAAATATATGTATGCTGACATTTATGATCATAAGCTGTGAAATCGTGAATGACTTCATTATAATAATGTCTATATGGTGTCTTGATCAGTACTGGTAGTTGTATGTTTATATGGAAAGACAATGTGTGGCTTATGCTCTCTTAAATTGTTGTTTATATGCAAACTGATCTAATTCATACTTCACGCCTGGTTCTTGGGAGAGAGATACCCTTATCTGCCTTAGATAGTACCCTGGGTACACCTCCCCATAGAGATACCCTCCTTGAAAATCCCATCAAGAATCGGAAAGGAGAATGTGAAGGTGCAAGGCCTTAGTAACCCTGCACGAGGAGGAACGATCCTTTTGAAAACTCGAGATGGCAGCATAAGGATTAAGTATCGAATTGACGGATGAGATCCTGTCAGGGGATCTGTGGTCACTCACGACCATCAGATCGGAAGAAGAAGATGGAGTGTTAAGTGCCTTAACCCTGATAGGTATTGATCGACGGAAGAGATCCCGTCGGGAGATTTGTGGTCACTCACGACCGTCAAATCGGAAGAGAAGATGGAGTATTAAGTGCCTTAACCATGATAGGTATTGATCGACGGATGAGATCCCGTCGGGAGATCTGTGGTCACTCACGACCGCCAGATCGGAAGAAGAAGATGGAGTGTTAAGTGCCTTAACCATGATAGGTATTGATCGACAGACAAGATTCCATCGGGGAACCTGTGGTCATGCATGACCGTTAGATTGGTAGGAGTAAGTAGGGTGTTAAACGCCTTACCACTTGGTTTCTTTGTGTCTTCGTGGGTAGTGAAGAGATCGAGATCGTAGATCCCCAAGGACCATGAGAACATCTGGACCATTGATTTTTCCACGTCTAGGAAGTTGTGGGAGAATGCACAAGTTAGGAACCTGTCTGAGCCATCAGATCTTGGCTGGAAAACCCGACAGCCATTGGATCTGTCAGGATATACTCGAGGGTTAAACCCCCAGTGAATAGGGGCGAAAGACTCAAAATAGATCTGGACCGTCCGATTTAAGGGGGCCACGTGTCGTGAGATTTCCCATTTCAGGAAATCGGGAATCGCGAACTCGGGAGTCCTGGTGACGAGTGATTAGGACATTCCATGGTGGAAACCCCAGGACAGATCTGGGAAGTCCGATTTAAGGAGGCCACATGTCATGATATTTCCCATTTTGGGAAATCGAGAATCGCGAACTCGGGAGTCTTGGTGATGAGTGATCGAGACTTTCCATGGTGGAAACCCCGGGACAGATCTGGGCCATCCGATTTAAGGAGGCTACGTGTCGAGAGATTTCCCATTTCGGGAAATCGGGAATCGGGGATTTGGGAGTTCTGTTGACAAGAGGTCAGGCTCTTGCCTTGATAAATCTCGACTTATAAATATCGAGATGTTAGCATGTGTTTAAGTCCCGATGAACGGACGAGATTCCTTCGGGGAATCTCAGGGTCTATAACAACCGTCAGATGTAGGGAAAGAGACGTCAACTTTAAGTTAGGGCGCAAATGCGCCTTAGGGTAAGTGGTGAGCAAATCTGAACGACCAAAGTCCACCCACCCAAATCTACGGCTGAGGCTTAATTCTGGATCCCCCCTGCTATTCTGCCTTTAGCGGTTGGGGGGGGGGGGTCTGGAATCGAACGTGCAACTCGGGAATGGTCAAGATCAATTCGCCTTGATCAACGACATTCAAGTGAATTCTAGACCCCCCTTTCCATTCTTCCTTTAATGGGGGGGGGTCCAGAATGGTGTGGCGTGTGAAGTGGGACCCGTCTCCTGCCACACCGCCCACCATGTTGTGTTTCCCCTTTTTCCACCTGTACTCCACTCAACTGTGCGACAGGGCTCGTTCCTATTGGCCAGTCGCTAACCCTATTGGGGTTCGTCCCTATTGGCTAGTCGCTAGCCCTGTCGGGGTTCGACGGTTGTAGAGTCAAACGATTTGACATCACTGTAGCGCCAAGGCGCGAAATACAAAGAGGCACCACAATTATTTGAACTGTGATCATGACCCGTGATCACATGGGAACAGAGAGAGAGAAAGAGCTAGCTTGCGCTAGGCCTACGTAGGTAATTCGGGGGCTCTGATTATGTAGAAATCAACGAAAATTTGATTATGGTAGTGGGTATGTGAAAACACACCTCAAAAAATAAAGGTTCCCAAGGGGAACATATAATAAGATGAAAATGAAAAAGATAGGACCATGTAAGATTCTGAGAAAATTTGAGGAAAATGCTTATGATATAGAATTGCCAGATGATGTGGGCATATCACCCATATTCAACGTAGTAGATTTGTATCCTTACAGAGATGATGGAGAAGAGAATCAGAAGGAAATTTAGTGGGTCAAATGGATGCCTATAGCTGAAAAGCTTCAGATGGAAAAGATCATTGATCAGAGAGTTAGCAAGAAGACCCAAAGGAAAACATATTTTGAGTATTTGGTAAAGTGGAAAGGACACCCAATTGAAGATCCCAGTTGGGAGAGTGAAGTAGATATCCAGAAACATGGAAATTTAGTGTAGGAACTCATGGATAGGAGTCCATGATTTTTTCCATCAAGAGGAGTATGATGCAGGAGCATCACCAACAAGTGCAAGTGGAGGACAACTATATAACATACACCAGTGCACATTTTGAAATTTAAAATATGAAACATTAATGTAATATCTGAAAAGATATAATTGCTTCTAATGTTTTTGGGATTGTAATACAGATCTTGAGCGTTCGCTCTCATCTGTCGGTTGTGGACATTTATTGTAATAAATGTAAAGTAGTTGTAATCTTTAATTCCATAAGATAGCTTAGATTTCTAGGAGGGAAAACTTGAGTAGACTACCTCGTATGTATTGGAGGATTATTATTATTCTCATTGAAAATTGAGATGTAGAGAAATAGAGCATAGGAGGGCAGAGAAGAACAAAGATTGTAGAAGTTATTTGAACATATAGTTGTTGCTATAGAAACCATGTACATAAGCACTTGAATTAATATAAGAATGCTTTGATCCAAGAATGTTGGTGTTTTATGTTTACTGTATGCATCTATTTAATGGTATGTTTACAGTGTATTTTCAGTCTCTGTTATGCATTTGTTTCAATGCCATGTGTATGTGATTTTATGTTGAATGTATGAAGTCAGTGAGAAGAGTATGAGTTTCAATTATTTCTCTTCCTGATAATTCCTACAAGGAGTGCAGTGAAAGTCCACAAGGAGTGCATCGACGATTTCTGAGTTTTACCTCGGAAAAGCTCAGGAGAGATACCATTGATCTTATATTTGTAGAAGTGTAGGTAGAGCATCGAGCCATGAAAGGTGTGCGCAGGATGAAGAGGGTCTTTGACTTGTCCAACCCTAGAGAGCGGTTGAAGAATTCTCTCAGAAGGAATGCGCATAGTTGGTCTTGTCAAATAATTAGAGGTTATTGTGGAAGCCACAAAGAGTGCATGCATGACTCCTTAGAATCTAGGAGTTTGCAGTGAGAATTCAAGCTTAGGGAGGATAGAGACTTGGAAAATTTTAGAGGAAAGATGAGGTTTGAAGTCACCTCATGGAATCAAGCCCAGGAGGGTCGACGCTGAGTCATTTGACAAGGATTCTTTGAGAACCTAAATAGATGGTGGAAATTCTCAGAGGGAGAAGCGTCAATTTTCCATGGACTGCTAGATCTAGTAGATCTGCAGGAAGGATAAGGCCGAGTGCCTTTTCAACACTCACATGCCTAGAAGAAAGGGTAGCCTTTAGATATATAGGGGCGAGAGATGTTGATTTGGTGCTTCGAATATCAGAATTTTGGGAGTTGGAAGAGTGTGGAGGAAGCTGTAACTCGGAGGTCGCAAATTAGAAAATCCCGATGTGATATGGACCATCGGATCGTGGGGGAATCGAGACCATTGATATGAGGTGATTAAGTTGTGGGTTCAAATATCAGGAAAAGGGAGCGAAGCTACATCACGAGTTCTTGATACGCGAAATCCTGATGCACTAAGAGGTGGACCCCAGGGTTTGACTGGAGGTCATATGGTAGAAGAATAAGGGAGGAGCTAGGGACTGCTAGCCATATTTCGGGGTTTCGAAAATTAAAGGAGTCGAGGCATCTCAAAACGAAAGTCCCGAAATCGTGAAACACAAAGTGCCTTTGAATGGGTTCATGGTCACTGTCGGTGGTCGGGTGGAGAGGAGACTTACTCCTAGTGCTTATTCGCGTGGGTGTAATTTAGTAAGAAGGACCTATGGATTTGTTTTCATGAAGGTTCCAGTGTGGACCAAGGAGCCATTTCAACTCAGAGGAGTTGAAGATTCATAGACCAGGAGGTCAACAGACCCTGCTGAGGTAAGGGATTTACTTCACATAGAATGATCCGATGGTTCATAGTCTCCTTGATATTAAAAACTAAATTGATCCGTGGCTTAACACCTGATTGGTCCATGATCTCTATTTAAAGAGAATGGAGAGTCATTTGTCAATGATCGATTGTGAGAAACTCTCTTGTAAAATCTCTCTGTAACCTTTTTCTTTTGCATTAACAAATTTATCCAAGTGGCTGCGTTGGATGAGGTCGTGGATGTTTCCTTGTAGGGGTTTTACCACGTCAAAATATCGATGTGTTGATTTTTTATCTGGTTGTGTGAGTGGTTACTGAAGGTGTTCATATTCTATTGGAATAGCTGTGTTATCGAACAATATTTAGTAGGCTTGGAAGCTTGAGGGATTTTATTCATCAAAGTGAAAAACCTTTGATTAAAATCCTTAATTTTTTCCTCGACATCAATTTTGATTATAAATTTGTCAAGAACTAAGGTTTCAAGGGTCTTGTCTTCACCAAAATTTTCAATAAAAGCGATTTCGAAAGAATTCTAGCCGATGATTGAGGCTTGAGCTAAAGAAAAATACCATGTGGAAGCTCTATTCTCAAACGTGTAAGGAAACAACCTACAAATGACATATTCATGTTGGACATTATTAATATAACTGCACGCATACATTTCTTAACATAGTATTCTATGGGGTATTTCTTATCTGGGTTGAATTTGGGTAAGAACTTCTCAGGATGTTTTGGTAAATATTGAACAATCATGGGAACAATGATGGCATCAGGAACCAACCAAGGTTGGTTGTTTTGCAATTTATCATTAACTCCTTCCATTGGTTAAGGGTTGATAGGGATTATTTGTATTCCTTCTCCTTCTCCTTCTCTTTCTAGCTCGTCCTTATCGGGTTTTCCCCTTAGTGTTCGGGGTGGATATTCGGGAGGTATGGGAGGTTGACCACCCCAGAAAGTAGGTAAGTTTCTAAGTCAAAGTTCAAGGGTTCTGAAACTCCTTGTAATACTTGAGATAAGTGAAATTTGGGTGTCCCGATGATTGGGATTCCTTCGTAGGTAGAAGATATTTCAAGAGCTATATCTTCCCACGTGGGACTTCTTTGGCCCTATGACACCAAAAATTCAATAGGGAGTTGACCGGTTTTCCTACTCCACTGGTGGGTTAACACACATTCATGAGATTATTGCACTATTCTTCTAATCTCTGTGTCATGAAGTATTTCAAACATCAGTGATATAGTATCAGACCAGGTAGGACCTCGTTGAGTGAAAACATGAGTAGGAGTGTTCAATGAGTATGACTGAGGTAATAAAACTTACACGGGGTTGGTATGGTGAGAATCATTATATCGAGTAGTGTTTATAAGCAGAGTAGAAAATGTAGGGTTTTTCAATCTCTCAGCAGCCACTCAGTTTGATGTCCCTCCTTCTAGCTTCCATTTGATCTCGATATTCCTTCTAGAGCATATAGTATTTTATTATTTCCTATAGCTTTCCCAATTGCATATTTTCTAAGTCTAATTCTCCATCACATATTTTTGTGGTAACATCTAGTTTCAATTCTTGTTTTGTTTTCTTGATGATATTTCAGATCAGTGTGATCAACTTGACAATTTTTATCATGTATTTCTCTCGTGACTCTTTATTTATTTATGTTAGTTGTTTGATAATCGTTTCAATGGCTTCTCTTCATTCTTCCACTTCAACTATCCTCAATTCGGATGGTCCTGCTTCATCAATGGTAGGAATGATTTTCATTTCAAACTCCTCTAAAAGGTCATCAAAATCATTCCACAATATTTTTTATTCTTTGGTCATTGTCCCTTGAATAGTTCAAATATCCTGCAATAGGGGATTCCATGTATCGAAAAGGACTCGATCTTTTAGATTCTTCTTACTGGTGTAAAGTGGAAGGGTATTAGGTGGACTCTTGTATACACCTTTCCAATCTATAATCCTATCAAAGGCATCATTAGCCTTTTGATGTTTGTATCTGATTTCATCAATTTGATCCTCCAACCTTAACCAGTCATCCCTATATCTATGGATATCAGTCAGGATGCATAAACACTTCTTTTTCTCTGATTTGTGTTCTTCATTAATAGTTATGGTTTCTTCCCTTATGAATTCTAGGGAAAGGGTTGCTACTTTTTTTTCTTCCAGAAATTTTTCCAGCCTTTCTTTATCTTTCTCTCACCCTAGAATATTTTGCTCCCATTGTTCAACAAACTTATTGTTTTCTACTTGGTCAGCTTGTAAACTGGCCAATTCCTATGCATACTTATTTTTCATTTCTTCTATCTCATGAGAGTGCTCCAGCTTAAGGGCATCCAACTCTTCTATGTGTAGGTTGTTAGTTGTTTGAAACTTCTTCTAGAATTGTACATCAATTTAATTGGCTTGGGATTGTACTTCCTTCTCCAATTATTCTTTGTGCAAATTCTCAGTTGTGTGGGATTGACTCCTAAATTTTGCACTCATTCCATCCTTTTGGGTATGTAAGGCTCTTTCCATTTCTTCCTTGTATAGTTTCTTTGCAATACCAACTACTCTATGGAATTAAACAGTCATGTCATACTGTTGTGTGCTTAGATTTCCTTCTAACTCAACAATTTTTTCCTGTGTAGTGTCCAATGCTATAGCTACTTCAAATACAAACATAACAATGGTTCCTGCAAATGCATGAAGAGCAGAGGCAGTTTGTATAAAATTCTCTTTAGGATCTGGCCATGCTTCCAATTCAATGACTCTTTTGGTTGATGATTGGTTGACATTTGCATCCCCTCTTTTCCTCTTGTTTGTCCTCTTCTCAATCCTCTTAGTTTTGTTACTATAGTAATATTCCCCTACTACAACTACAATATAATCAAAGTTTAGCACTTGTGAGGAGAAGGATAAATTACCCATAATATCCATAAGAGGAGTACATTCCCGACGAGAAATGTTCACTATGGCTATATTCATAGTAGCTAGATTATTCTGAGTTTCATTTATTTTTTTCTGTCTTTGCCATTTTTTTTCCTCATAAGCATTTCTCTTCTTTTTAGCTTCAACAAAATTCTATTGCTCTCCATCTTGTTTCTTATTTTGTGTTGTTTATTCTCTTTCCAGTCTCTTTTTATCCTCTTCTTCCTTTTTCTGCTGAAGTGCATCTTGTAGAGATTTTATTTCCTGTTATTTCTTTTTCTTTCTCTCATCACTAATGCATATTCATTTTTCTTCTTCTCATCAGCCTTGGAAATTTTCCTAGGTTCATTTTCTACCTTTCCCTTTTCTACTTTCTTTCTTTTATACTCTTCTTCAACTTTCATTGTTTTTTGGTGCCTCTTGTTTGCTTTCTTCTCCTCTTCCTATTCCTTATCCTCTAATTGTTCTTTCTGTAGAAGAAATCAAAATTTCTCATGAGTTATTCTTTTCTTCTCTTCCTTATCTGACTCGAGTTTTTCTATGGCTACATTATCTGGTATCCTTTGCAATACTTCTTCAAAGTATATGACTCCTTTGAATACCTCCTCTGTAAAATTAACTTCATGTATCACAGGATGAGTGAGGTCAATATATTTGAGAGGGTCAAGGGAAAGGTTTTGTGGATCATGTCCTCTGGCTTCCCCTAGGAACAAACATATTTCATGTAGAGCCTCCGATTCTTTCCTAGCATGATGACCATTTGACAATGAATAATCTCCTACAATAACATGGAATGTGGGCCAAATATTTTTACTACTACTTGAGAGAAGAGAGGTTATTTCTGATCCCATGGTTTGGTGGGGAATTTTTCTCATTAGTAGCCGGACGTATTTTGGAAGGAGATGTGGGGCCTTATAATTCCCATAGACCCTAATATATGTGTATTATTTACTTAAATACCAATCCACTATGTATTTCATACCCTTCATGGCTCCCATGGATATTCTATACGGTGTATATCCAAACATTATGGTATGCAAAGGGGCAAGGAAACAATCACATATATTGTAGATGTATTTCTTGTAGTTTATATCCTAGAGTTCTGAACAATAAATATGTACAGGAGGTTGATCCATGTCCCAACTCCAACCCAAAGAAGGAAATTTCATGGAGGAACATGTGGCATCAACGAGATATGCAGACATGTAAAAACATGATTTCTTCATACCATATATATTCTTGATGTTATGTTAGATTTTGAAAGTTAGTATTTCTTCCCAGTTAAAAACTTGCCTTGTTTTTACTTTTGTATAGGCCATTGGTAGTCATTCCATTTGAAAATGGGTACTCTTTTCTTCTCCATAAAGCCATCATAGCATGGTACTCAACATCCTGTATGGCCCTTTAAGTTCCTAGGAAATAATAATCCTATGTCCTTGCTTGAATTTCCTGTCCTCATCGCTCCACTAATCCTCCATTAACTCAACAAAACCTTTGTTGTCTTTGTTAAATTTCTTCAAGAACGATTCATGAGAAACTACAAGCTCTGGAAGGTGGTATCATAGGTTTATGTCTTCTGGCCTAAGAGATACTATCTGGATCCCCGACTTGATAACGATCATAACTGTGTTCTATTCAAACTATTTGAGACACCATTTTGTAGTGTTGTTCTATTGAAATAACGTAGGATGGGATGCCAATAAGTGAATGCAACTTTTCTGGATATTCTAATAAACTTCCAAATTCTCGTCTTCTGGTGGAAAATTACATGTGTTAAAAATATTGTATATCTCTTCGAACTTAGGGTAATGGTCCATCCCCTTATGATAACTGGTGTCTTTCATTAGAATGTTGTTTGAATTAGCTGTGGGTGTTGGTGTAGGCACTAGTGTCGATACATTTGATGTGAGATTCTTCCCCTTTCTGTTATGTGGGAATGACATTGTGTTGTTGTTATGTCCTGCAATAATAAAAAAACCCATAAGTCTACTGTATAGATATGTAACAATATAGTAATACAAAAAAGAAAATAGTCACATGCATGTTGTCTTAGAGCTTGATCGAAATTAGTATCTAACTCGTATTCACATTATGCAGAATAGAGATTTTTCAAATTCATGAGAATGTGTAATGGGCAAGTTAGGGATTACAAGGTGTTATGTAGGTATAAATTACCCTAACCATGGTGATTAATATCAAGTGTGTGATACTTCACTTGTAGGTGTTATCACAATCAAAATTGTTTGTGTGAAATTGAGATTTCAAGATTTAGCGAGGTGCTAAATTGGTTGAAAGTTTGATAAATCAAGCGAGGGACTAAATCTAGTAGGAGGAGGCTAAATATGGCAGGAGCATGGATTTGATGGGACCTGTTATCCCCGATATCCAGGGATAACTAGTAGATCATGTCTCGAGGCCCACATGGTCCTAGACATGGAGTACCGAGAGCAGGAATGACTTGAGCATGGCCCTGGAGGGCCCATCTTTCTTCTTCTCAGTCAGCTTTGTCCTGTCAGCAGTAGCAGCCTCCATCACTACCGACCTAGGCTTGCATCAGAGAGAACTCTTTCTCCATGAGGTAATTGGTCTGAGGTATCATGGTATGTGTCGTATTTGATCGTTATAACCTTCTTACATATGCATTAGGTTCCTTTCATTTCGGATGACTGCTTGGATCTTACACTAATCCACTTGACCATTGTTGGGGTGATTGATGGGGCAACTTAGCAAGCCAGTATTCATGGGATTTGGTTAGCCACCAAGGGGGGTTTGCAGAGCCATCGTCTGCTCCCACCATCTTATCACTTTTTCATCTTATACCCCGCTCATCCATCCCATTCCCCTAGTCTGGCCATTAGGATGACCTTCCAGGCTACATATTGTCTTGTGGGAAGAAGGGGGTAAAGGCCCAGGAGGTAAAAGCAGCTGGTAAAAGCTAAAAGCCATAGGAAAAGAAAACCTAGAGATGCTTCACGCAGGGGATCCCCGAGAATGTTAAGCCCTAATATTGGCTCATTACCACTTAATTGGGGCATATTAGATTAGTAATGTTATTTTATTTATGTCGGCTTTAGGCCATTAGTTGTGATTTAGATTAGTAATTTTATTTTATTTATGTCGGCTTTAGGCCA
>ML780406.1:244078-263064 GCA_009831015.1 Picea engelmannii
ACCCTAACCCTAAAAACAACAACAATATAGGTGATGTCATACATGTCTAAAACCCTTGCTTGGCCTAAAACGTTTTGACATTTGTCACCTTGTTTGATAGACCTTGAGTTGTTGATCACTTTCATAAGTTTAGATTGCAAAACGTCCTGCTCTTTGTCTTTCAAATTGACTTGATTTTAGGGCTGACGTCATCTTTGCAGCAACAACATTATTTGTGACGTCAAGCGTCTCTGTGACTCTTATTTGAGTATAAAACTTTGTGTCTTGGTTGGCTTTGAAGTGTTGATTATTGTCTTTGGCCTTTTGTGTAAAACGTTCACTCTCTTGCCTTCCAAAATTGACCTAATATTAGGGCTGACGTCATCCTAATTCTGCAATTGTGACGCAACAACATTATCTATATGAGCAGATTTATGATATTTATTGCATTGTGATAGTACAAAGACTTGATTTTACACATTGAATGCCATTATCATTTGTATTTATTGATAAGTGACATAAATATAAGATTTTATTGCAATCATTGACTTCGTCAATAATTACTCTTATCGTTGCTCATATATATTTAAAGATAGTCATGATTCTTTGAAGTACTAACCACTGCAACACGTTCTAGTTTATTTGTCTTGTCTCGCAAACATGTGCCATTCAGTGGAAGACTTTCTCCTTGACTATCTCCATTGGCAGTAATCTGTGAAGGGAAGCCTATCCTTAACCTTGGAAGCCTTAAAGCCTTGATCCTTCTCCTTCAGAACCCCAGATTACTAGGGACGTCTCCCTTGGGATTAGCCACCCTAAATAGAAAGAGCTCCCCATCGAGGTGACAGTGGGTGGGGAAGTTCCTGTTACGCTAGTTTGAAGCCTTGACTCAAGCTACCTAAACCCTTCCTACAAACTGTGCGATATTAGGACCTGATACGTCATAGATTGTGAGCGCTCCAGATCGACGATCGAGGATCATTTTGGGGGAATGAGTTGTGTGGAGGATAATTCCCGAAAGCGGGCCAAAAACTAAACCATGGTTTTCGGTCGAGACCACGTGGCGCCACAGGGTGCATTTCGGGGTTAGAAGCGGGTTTTCTCCAAACCAGTTCCTCGTGCCCCTGAAATCAGAAAAGTATATAAATGGCACTTTTTCTTTATTTTATTATTTTTCAAAATACGGGAATGTTTGAAAGTTGGTGCAACCACCCCCATTCAACTGACGCTCAACAGTACGCCAATATCACGCCATTTACACTCATTTACATGTATTTTTCATCGTCTCCATGGACCCTATCATAACATCAGTGATAGAGCAAGACCCTGTGTCAAAGGAAGAAGCCCTAATTGACCAAGATTAAGACGTATTCGACATTGAAATCACCATTTCACCCATCTTTGTGTCCAGAAGTAATGTATCTGATAATGTAGGGAAGCAGATACCATTCCTTCAATCATTCCAAGACACTATATTCCCTTACGTTGTCAAAGTCTCTTTCCCTTTTCCCGAATTCATAGGTTGGTGCACAAAGCAATATTCACAGGAAGAGAAAGTCATTGTCAATAAACATGGGTCTGAGGTCCTGCGTAGGATAGAGAGTCTATAAATTCAAGGTTCCCTTGGCATACCAGATTCTTTCTCCGCAATGTCTGAACCTTTTGAGGAAGAAAATCTAATTAGGGTCTATAGGGAGTGTCCATCAAAAGTCAGAGATCTATTTTTATAGACAATTGTCAAACCAGAGCATCTTTTAGAAAGTTTGTCTTTGCTAATGAATGTTAGTATAATGTTTACTGAGGTCCAATGGGTGTGTTCCCTGCTGATTCACATTTTAGGTCTAGATAATGACAAACATGTAGTTGAGTTCATGTTGGGTTTCCTATTGGAATTTTTTGAGTCAGGTTCTAGTCCACCAGTCCGTGTCAGTTTTGATCAATTCATAGCTGATAATATCCATAAACAACTAGTGAATTTTTTCTCTCTAAGACATTTCAGATATTACACATACTTGTTGAAGATTTTCCTGGAATCAAATAAGAGAGAATTTCCTGAAGAAACATTCATATCAACTGAATGTAAGAGGATCACTTTTCTCATCTTCATCAACAAACTCATGTCCATGGTTTAAAATTTGATTTTCAACACCAGCCTACCAAGAGTCCTGGATGTCACGAGGAGCTATTTGCAGCCAAATCTAGAAAACAGAGTGGGGGACTGGGTGTTATTCATGCATTCAACAGTAATATGGGTTTGTGTTTGTCATGAATCCCCTTACCTATTGCCTATTTTTCTGACTCCCAGAGTCTTTGCCCTTGAATTCATCAGGCAAAGAATCATATCTAAGACAAAGAATTTAATGAAATTGCACAAAGCCTCCAACTTCAAATTCCCTTTCATCATTAGACCCTTCATTGTCAAAACTAGATCATGCTTATCTCAGATTCAAGAAAAGCTCAAAGAGTTTGGTTTTTCACAACTACAGGGAAGAAGATATGATCCACATAAGATCATATCCAAGAGAAGGTTGATGAACAAACATGCTCCTTATGAGCATGAACATGTTGAGGGTTTTGATAAGTTGGCAAATCTAGAAGTCTGTGCTGATATGGAAGCAATGTTGCAACCAACTCAAACACAACAAGTGGAGGCAACCCTGCAACAAAGTCAAACACAACAAGATCCTCAGAAGATGATATTCAAAGTCCCCAAAGTAAGTGTTTACAACAAGAGAAGCAATTCAGAGGCTATGGGCACTAGTGATCAATAGAATACCCCTAAGAAGATGAAGATTACATAGTCCCCACATATAGTGGATCTAGATGAGGAAGAGCCTAAAGAACAAGTGAATATGGATATGGTGAAGAGTGGTACCAACACTGTAGAAGTTGATAAAGAAAGAAAGCTCCAAAGTGAAGGCAACTCAAGAACTTTTAGCAACAAAAAACACATCTTTGATAAGAAATATGGAGCAACTTATCAATCTAAAGAAGATTTGGAAAAAAAATATGCTAAGAAAGGAAACATGGCTATGGGTGAGATGAGGGAGTTAGTCCCTGAAGTGGAAAAGATTTCTTAGCACAAGTATTCTCTGTTCACAGTAAGAGATATAGAGAATATGACCTTTAACATAGTAGTTGCAGATGAAGACAAAGTATCTGAGATCAAGATAAAGTATGACAACATCAGTGCTCAATACAAAGTCAAATTCCACAAGAATACCAGTGATATGTTGTATTCTAATTACTTGGGTCTAAGATTGAAGAATTCAAAGCTGTCATCTTGTGCAATAAAATTGGAAGGATAGTTGACGTAAGAAAAAGCATCTAGCAGTGCTTGGCAGACTCAGGTCAAGAGGCTAAAATCTGAAGGCCCCCAATGGGTGAAATCCTCATTGGGTGAGAAATACAAATTGATTCAAAGCTTAAAGAAGAAACCAAAAATGTCTTCCATAGAGTATCCACAAACAACATAACTGGTTTCCCTAGAACAATTAAAAGAAGAATTTTGACAATAAGCATTAGATTACAAGGCTAAGACATTGCAGCTAGAACAAGGAAAGGTGAATTGGTCACAAGGACATACATAATTATTGAACAAAGCTGTAGCTGCACCTTCTGCTGTACAAGTTGGACCAAGCACTGAAGGACTTCTCCAGGCTATGTCACAAGTTAGCCTGAAGGTAGGAGAAATCAGGGGGTTAAAAGGGGACATAGAGAAATTGAAGCAGGAAATGAAAACAAAGGATGAAATACTGGCTCAATTTCAAAAAGAGAATCAAGCCTTGCAGGAAAATATAGACAAGCTAAAAATAAGATTAAGAGGCAAAGGACTATTGCAGGGAGCCAAACATATCATCTGAGATTCTATAGTTTTTGAATCTTCCAAGTTCAGAGTGTATTTAAATTTCATCAATGATAAATACAACATGGCCATCACAACCAGAAGCAGGTGCACTATTGTGAATCAAACCTTAGCAAAGAAACCATTAGAGTGGGCCCAAAATTACATAAACCTGCTAAACTCCATCCCTATTGTATAACTTCAGACCATTGGATTTAAAGATAGAACTACATTTATCATCTAGGCCAGGAGAGTTATTTCTAAACATAACCTTATAAAATCAGTTCAAACAAAGGAAACTCATATGGAGCAAAGTGCAAGAATTCAAGGATTTGTTTGAAGAATTGTTTATTAAAGGCCTCCCACCATTTTGTGATGGCAAAGGAAAATTTTATGATCAGGAAGAATACAACTCTCACCACATTCAGTGCAGAATGGATCACTCCAAATTTGAAAACCTGAAAGGAGCAACCCTGGTTGAACATTTGATTACAGATTTCGAGATTTTAAATCAATTCAAAACAATGAATATTGGACTACCAGTCATGGCATATGTATCTTGCATTGACCTGGAGATCCTAATCAAAGAGATAATGGATTATGATATCCCTTCTGACTTGCAATGGAAGGAGATAGTATGGCTAGGTAAAACAAAGTGCATTTTCCAAGGTCCAGTAAATGATGTCCAGGTGTCACTGAAGATGGAAGATCAGACTAAAGACCAGAACATAACAAGTGGAAAAGGAAGGAGTTGAAGCGTCAGAGGAATCAATAGCTGGATCATAAAACGTTTTCCTTGTTAATCATTATAATCGGTTGCCATACCGAAACTGTCATTTGTAATTATTGTAATTAGTTGTTAGAAGCTGAAACATTTTAGTTCAACTATTGTAATCGGTTTCAAACCGAAGGAACTCGAATTGTATAAGTATTAGAGGTTCTAAATGTATTAATGTTGGCATAAGTGCAAGGGCACGATTTTAGCTGTTCAGACTTAATTTGTAATTTTGTGAAGCTGAATTGAATACATATGCAAAAGTCTTTGAAGTTTCCATGAAAAGATTCTAATGGTGGAGATTTGAGTTTTGTCTCCCCTCTTTGTATGTATTTCCTGTATTTCTAATTTCATTTTCATTTTCTTCTGTTTAAATTGGATAGTCAAAGGCCCAAAATTCATCTTGTGATGGTCTTGGCTGAAGCAATTTAAACTGTGTTAATTTCTTCCTAACTAATTCATAATTCATTTATTTAATGCTCTGATGCAGTTACCTGTTTTATTTTTCTTTCTACACTCTGCAAATTTACAAATTATAACTTAGATTTATTGCCTCATTTAGCCTTTATCCTCTGGAGATTTCTACAGACATGTCAGTGTCTTCATTCATTTTAGAAATTTGACTCCATAGCCCTAAGTGTCCCTCCCCTTCCTTGCCAGAAAATTTATAAAAACCCCCCCAAAACAACAAAACCTATCCATTGGTTGTCAAAGAAACACCAAGTGACACGAGAGAACCCTCTCTAAGGTGAGCAGGCTAGTACCTAGATCTAAAGTTGGTTTGTAGGTTATCTTTGTCATTTGTTTTATCAGCTAAACAAATTTACAGAGTGCTAACAATAGGAATAACATCACTTCACCATTAATGTGTTTGGAGGTACAAATCATTTAGATACATGTATTAATGGTCATATTTGAAAAACTCTGAGAGTGTCATCAAAGAAGAAAATTCATGATCATTATTCTTTTCGATGAGAATTCATCAAAGAATATTCTTCCTTGCATTGGAGTATGTGTTGAGGAAGAACTTCCAATCAATGGGCCATTTATGCTCTTTAATGTACTATCAGCAAGGTTCTCGTCAGAGAGGAAGTTAAATGCTAGAGATTGAACTCCGAAAGCAGGCCCTCTGATGGTGTTGTCATCGAAGGGAAAAAGTTAATCCATTTCAAGGTTCTGACGATAAAGGTATCGAAGAATATTCCTCCTCGATAATTGTGCATATACCAATGTTTTACCTATGGGAAGGTTGAATCCTATGGATAAAAGAATTAATTGACCAATCCATGCTTTCCAAGCACTATCATTAGTTCAATGAGGGACCTACTTACGCATAAAATGTTATTACTCAAACAAGTTTTGTAAACCAATAATCGTCTGGCACATATGCACAGTATAAGTTCTCTGAGACTTAGTGTGAATGTATGCATAAGAAGAAAAGGTCTATCGGAAAGGCCTTCATCGGGGTCTAATTTCATCATAGTGAAAAGGTTTTCCGATAGTGATGATTATGCAAAAACACTTTTTGATAATACTATCAGAAAGGTTCTTTCAGAATATAGATTAGTATTGTTTATCTTGTGCATTCCAAGAAGCAATTTATTGATGGGAAAAGGCTCGATGGCTCTAAAACATTATTCGTGAGGTGATGATTTTCCTTGAGGTTGAGCATGGCTTGGAGTTTGGTATTTTTGGATAAGGATCATTCAACAAACAAGTGGAAAATATTAAAACCTTTGATACTCATAATCACTCACAAGGTAAGAATTAGACTATATCAATAAAATAATAGTTTCCTATGTTAGTATCAAGTCAAGTAGGTAGTGATAGAGTACCTTGCCAAAATTTTATTAGGGGGGTACCCACAAAATTTCTCTAAGTAAGATAATTTTAGTGTGTAGTTGTGAAGGGCACAACGCCTCCCAATCTAGGTATGGAGGTAGAGGGAGCCATTTGTATTTTTCTATCCAAGAGCACCATTTATGGTCTAGAAAGATTTTGTTCCCGTATTGAGTGACCCATTGCCTCCCTTGATTGATCATGAGTTCTTTGAGTTATTGGATATTCTCCTTGTCCCTTCAGGACATGAACAACTGCTAGGTGTAATCCTAGAATAACGTGTGGTGTCTATTCCATAAATACTATAAGTAGTGTTCCATATGAATGAGCTTCTTATGTCACCCTCCAGGTGGATTATATTTTGATGAGATGTGTTTGGGTTGTACTTTCTTTTCCAAATTCCCCCCCATAAGGATTCTTTTTTTTGTATCCATTTCCACCATGTTTTAGCACCTAAGACAGAGGTGAGTGTGTTCAGATCTTGAATTCCTAGACCTCCTACATATTTGGGTTGACATACATGCTCCCAGTTGACAAAGGTCCATTTTTTTCTTTTTTGGAACCTCCCTAAAGGAAGGATCATTGAATATTCAACACGACCTTTAGGATAGATTTTGGAGCCACCAGTGCTGAGAATAAGTACAATGACATTTCCTGGCGAACCAATTTTAGGGAAATGATATCAGGAGAACCAATATGCTAGGGAGGTTCAGTGAATGGAGAATCCAGTTGGGTAATTTGCGCTCTAGTCTGACCAAGAGATCTTCCCAAGTATAACTTTTGAGATAATTTTCCACAAGAGGAGCCCCTAGATATTGGGAGGGTAGGGAGTACCTTTTGAAGCCCAAAATTTTGGAAATGTTAGTTTGAACAATAATGTGCGTATTGAAGAAAAAAAAACTAGACTTACCATAATTTATGGATGTTTTGGAGGCCTCCATGAAGTTAGAGAGAACTTGTTTGATGGCCTGAGCTTCCTTGACTGTCAGGGTTCCCATAAGCATGGTGTCATCCACAAATTGTTGATGTGATATTGGGAGGTCCTCATCGAAAATTCGAAGTCCACAAAGTTCTTTAGTGGCCACTGTGGCTTGGAGAGATCTGCCCAAACCTTCTGCCACCAGGATGAAGAGAAAAGGTGAGAGGGGGTTTCCCTGCCTGATACCATGAGAAGGGGAGGAGGTTATTGAAGGAGAACTGTTGATGCGAATCGAGAAGAAGGTTGTGGAAGTGAGAGATAAAATCCACCTTATCCAAGAGTCTGAGAAGCCAAAGGATAAAATAATGTGATGGATATATTTCCATCTCAACTTGTCAAAAGCTTTGGACATGTCCAACTTTATGAGCATTCCTTCAGTTTTGGTAGATTTAAGAGAGTGGATCATTTCATGTGCTAGGATGATTCCATCGAGGATTTTATGGCCTTCCACATAGCTTGTTTGTTCCTTAGAGACAAGCTTGGGTAGAATAGGTTTGTTCCCATAAATTTTGTTTGATGATAAGATAGCAATCTTGAAAAAAATATGTGGTGAATCTATTTGGTCTTGGGGATTTACCTTTTGGCATGTTTATTACCACCTGATCAATTTCTTCCAACATTGTGCATCATAGGAAGACCTCATTTTGTTATGGAGTGACCAACTTTAAGATGTTATAAGTTATTTTGTCGATGGCTTCCGATCTGTCTTGTTGAGGTTCTATGAGCAGAGTTTGGAAGTGGTTTATTAGCTCATGCTCTATATCGTCATGCTCTCTTGGTTGATTTCCTTGACTGTCTTTGATCATGGTGATTTTCTTATGGTGTCAGCACTGAATTATGGATTTGTGGAATAACTTGGATTTATTGTCACCCTCCTTCAACCATTGGATTATGGATTTTTATTTCCAGAGGATTTATTCCTATTGTGCCATGTTATTCAACTGAGTTTTAAGGAAGTATTTTGTGGAGATAAACTCTTTTGTTATGTCCTCAAGGATCATTGCTAGTTGAAACTTTGCCATTTGAGTTTCTAGTTCTTGTTTTTCTTTGAAGATGTCTATGAAGGCCTCTTTGTTCCATTTTTGAGCTAGAGTTTGATTTTTTTTAGTCATTTTTGAAAGATATACTTGGAATGCCTCTGATGTTTTTGGAATCCTACCACCATTGTTGAATATTATTCATAAATATAGGGTGGTTAAGACATAAAGATTCAAAGTAGAAGGCACTCAACTTATGACTGCCAAAGAAATTGATAGAAATCACAATGGGCCAGTGATCAAATCTAGAGTAAGGGAAGATGGAGGACTTCGGGGAAAGGCCTGAGAGAAGGAAGGATTTAGAGACTAGGAAATAGTCTAGTCGAGAGGCTACTTGTTGGTCGCCACCCCAAAAATTGTTCCAAGTGTGAAGGCCATTTGAGGGAGGAAGGTTGATGAAGTAGATTGAAAACTCTAAGATTTAGGTTCAAGGCAACAAAGGCCTCCTCTTTTCTTAGCTAATGAAGTGATGAGGTTAAAGTTTCCCCAATAATCTTTTAAAAAATAATAAGATTTATATGTCTCTTTCCATATACATTATCACAAATCCATCTTATGGATAAATCTATTAAGGGTCTATATGGATGAAATTCTTAGAAATGAAAAACCTTTTTAAAATGTAAAAAATCCAAAAAAAAATCACACCTTAAATGATTCAATTCTCTTAATAAATGTAATATATCTAAGATAATGTATGATATTGAATTTTTATTTTACCACACCAATATTATATTAATTAGCTACCCAAATTATAAATAATTATAAACATAACACATTACCAAAATTATAAAAGACACATCTCAATACAATAATAAAAGAAAATATTCCAAATAATATTATTAACGTTTTCTAGATTTATGACTACATTTTTCAAAATAAATAATAATATCTACTAAAATTATTATAATATATAGAATATAATTATACTCTCTATGACTACATTTTTCAAAATAAATAATAATATCTACTAAAATTATTATAATATATAGAATATAATTATGACTACTCTCTAATTGAGATCAATTATGGCAATGCCATGATAAAAATATAGTGTATATGACTACAATAATAAAAGAAAATATTCCAAATAATATTATTAACGTTTTCTAGATTTATGACTACATTTTTCAAAATAAATAATAATATCTACTAAAATTATTATAATATATAGAATATAATTATGACTACTCTCTCATTGAGATCAATTATGGCAATGCCATGATAAAAATATAGTGTATATGGAAATAGTGTTTTCTTTTCTTTTAGAAAATATTTCAAATAATATTATTAACGTTTTCTAGATTTATGACTGCATTTTTCTAAATAAATAATAATATCTACTAAAATTATTATAATATAATTATTATAATATATAGAATATAATTATGACTACTTTTTGATTGAGATCAATTATGGCAATGCCATGATAAAAATATAGTGTATATGGAAATACTTTTAATTGCATCAAGAAATACTTTACAATTGAGTAAGAAATACTTTACAATTGAGTAAGGAAAGATGTTCATGCAACATAAGCATTAAAATAATAATTTAAAACATTAAAATTATATATATAGTTTATATTTTTTCTAACTTTGAGATGGTAAAATAATAATTTAAAACATTAAAATTATATATATAGTTTATATTTTTTCTAACTTTGAGATGGTAATATATTATAAAATATATTAATATATTAAAAATATATGAATATTTTTAATATATTTTATAATATTTTAATATTAATATATTAAATCAACATAGATCCATTTTAATTTTGGATTTATCAAGGGTTAAGAGGGATCCATTTTTTGAAGGTGAAAACTTTTTTTCTAATGAAAAAATGATGAAAGGTTAAAGGTTTGCACCTCAATAGATTTGATCCCTCTAGACCCTTGATAGATCTAGGTTTAAGATGGCCATATACTGGTGTTATATAAAGTTGGTATCTTAACTTTACATTCATAAAAAAATAAAAATAAAAAATAAAATATATATAGTCAATTCCGACTCAACTGGTTTAGTTTGCTAGGGGACTAGAGTTCAATACCCTTAAGAGTCGGGAGGAGACACATAAAAAAATCTAGCCATGTTAAGGGTTTGTGTGACCTAGTTGAGTGCTTAGATATCTGTGAGTTATGGTTTCTTATCCAACTGTTGAAATGCTGGCCCTGCAAGTGATGTGTATGTTTCTAACAAAAAAAATTAAAATTGATCTAATTTTTTTTTTTAACAATAATAAAAATAAAATAGAAAACAATTACATGCACCATTACATATTACACATATAATAATATACATTATATATATATATATATATATATATATATATATATATATATATATAAATTCCCTTGTATTAATGATAATAAAAAAATTACACTTTAAGAAATTTGATCTCTATTCTTGATACCTTCATATTTAAGATAAATTTAGAATGATATAAATATAAATAATTTTATACAATAACATCATTCTTTGTTTGTTAGAATTATACATTGTATATAAATAAAAATACCTTTATAATAAAACACATATATTATTTGGATCACAAAAAAGTCATTCAATAAAATTATTTTCTTTTTGTTTTCTTTTTTTTTCACATTTGTCAACTGTGAACTTTTTATTTTAATTGAAAGAAATCAAACTATAAAACAAAATAACAAAATGAAAACAATACACCATAATACAAGACAAAACAAGTGGATAAATTTAGAATGATATAAATATAAATAATTTTATACAATAACATCATTCTTTGTTTGTTAGAATTATACGTTGTATATAAATAAAAATAACTTTATAATAAAACACATATATTATTTGGATCACAAAAAAGTCATTGAATAAAATTATTTTCTTTTTCTTTTCTTTTTCTTCACATTTGTCAACTGTGAACTTTTTATTTTAATTGAAAAAAATCAAACTAAAAAACAAAATAACAAAATGAAAACAATACACCATAATACAAGACAAAACAAGTGCTGCCTTGTCAAACAAGATAGAAAATATATAAGAATTATTATAATGTTAAGTTTTATTGACTTTGGAGAGTTCAAATTAAAAAACAAAGCATAAGTCAAAATAACAAAATGAAAACAAGACAAGTGTGGCCTTGTCAAACAAGATAGAAAATATATAAGAATTATTTTAATGTTCAAGTTTTATTGTACGTTGGAGAGATCAAATTAAAAAACAAAGCATAAGACAAAATAACAAACTGAAAACAAGACCTTGTCAAACAAGATAGAAAATATATAAGAATTATTGTAAGGGTCATTGAATAAAAACATTTCCTTTTTCTTTTTAGCATTACTCAATTTTTATTTATTTATTGTATCTACAAGAAATAAACTAGAAAATAAAGTATAAGACAAACTAGAAAATAAAGCATAAGACAAAATAACAAAATGAAAACAAGACAAGTGTTGCCTTGTCAAACAAAATAGAAAATATATAAGAATTATTGTAAGGGTTTTATTTATTTATTGTATCTACAAGAAATAAACTAGAAAATAAAGTATAAGACAAACTAGAAAATAAACCATAAGACAAAATAACAAAATGAAAACAAGACAAGTGTTGCCTTGCCAAACAAAATAGAAAATATATAAGAATTATTGTAAGGGTCATTGAATAAAAGCATTTTTTTTTTTAACATTACTTAATTTTTATTTATTGTATCTACAAGAGATAAACTAGAAAATAAAGTATAAGACAATCTAGAAAATAAAACATAAGACAAAATAACAAAATGAAAATATTAGTAAACTTTTATTGTACTTAAGAGGAGAAAACTAAAAAATAAAACATAAAACAAAATATAAAATATATTAAAATTATTGTAAAGATCATTGCATAAAAAACATTTTCTTTTTCTTAACATTGATTAACTTTAATCAACTTTTATTTATTTTATATAAATCAAATTAAAAATACATTCAGTTTACATTCAGAAATCTAATACAATAATAACAACGAAATCTGCTATAGAGATTAGGTTCTTATCATGCATTGGGTTTTCATCACTATATACATTCAGAAATCTAACACAATAATAACAACAAAATCTGCTATAGAGATTAGGTTTCCTATCTTGTATTGGGTTTTCATCACTATATAAAAATAAGTCTCCATTATGAGATATTGAAGAGGAGGGGAGCGGAATTTAGTAACTGACATTAACAACAACAAAATTTATTAACTAATATTCACAAGATTTATTAATTGGCATTCTACATTTGAACATGTGACCTCTTAGAAAGAAACACATGTTCTTAACCATTAGGCTCAAAGTACAAGTATTAATGCATGCATTTCTAATTTGAAATCCAATAGAATTCAAAGAAATGTTTTAATTTATTTTAATTATAATAAAAAATATTATTGCATCTGCTTTACAATCTGGTATGGGGAAGATGTTCATATTACTTAATGCATTAAAATAATAATAAAATATTAAAATAATGATAAAAAATTTAATTAAAAAAAATAACAATAAAAAATTGTCTACTCCATTATATATATATATATATATATATATATATATATATATATATATATATATATATGAATATTTGAAGGTGTAAACATTTTTTAAAGTATAAAATTGAAGGAAAGATTAAAAGTTTTTTACCTCTAAAAATTGATCACTTTTGATAAATACCTAGTTAAGATAGATTTAAATTGATTTATATTTCATGACATTACAAATCAAAATTGAAATCCAATATCATTTAAGGGAAAAAGATAGTTTTAATTTATTTTAATTATAATATAAAAAATATTATTTAATATAAATAAAAAAAATTAAAATCAAATATGAAATTAGAACTGGAAGGGGAAAATGTTTTAAATTTGTTTTAATTAAATACAACAATAACACTTTAAAATTGCATAATACTTTAAAAATTTTAAATTATTTAATTTATTTTAATTATAATAAAAACATTTAATTTAATTTATTTTAATTATAATGCAACAATAACATTTTAAAATTTGTTAAAAATTTGAAATCCACTATGATTTAAATTTTTAATTTCTTTTAATTATGTAAAAAGTTATTTTTAATATATTTTAATTATAATAAAAAATATTATTTGGACTCTCGTTGAACATTATAAATTCAAAAAATTAAAAATCACGAAACTAATAATAATAACTAATCAACGACTAACTCATTCTTGACCTTCCTTTGGCAACGACTAACTCATTCTTGACCTTCCTTTGGCAACGACCAACTCATTCTTAACCTTCTTTCAACAATAACTAATAAGAGGAACTTGGAAGTATGTGTTTACAGTAAAATGTGCATAGAATTATATTTTTATTTTCATACTTGGTAAACTGAATTGACCTATGATAATGGAGGAACCAAGCGACTGCCATGGGTAGGAGACTAGGGATAACTCCTCGTTAGGATCTACAAGTATAGCCTTAGCATTGATCCTGGGAGGGAACAAAACTTACACCTGCTTAGTGGATGAGATAGAGGAGTAGGCAGGCTTATTCATAATGAGAAGAGCTATAGTCTAAGAGTAGGGTTTTTAATGCTCTGGTGGATGTACTGCATCTAGGGTAAAGATGGTTGGTGAGGTGGCGGTACTACTTGATCGACTGGAAAAGGATAAGTGGTGGAGTCAGGGAGGAATCCTAGAACCCGATGAAGTATATAAGGACGATCTTCGGAGGTACAAACATACAAGAGTACCAGATGATGTAAGGGGTGGTCATTACGTGGATAAAGTGGAGGATCTAATCTCGAAAGGGACAGATGGCGTTATAGTGAGTGGCTTTACGGACGGTGAAGTAAAGGTTGTCGTAAATGCTAGTTTAGTGAGGGGTGATGCGTGGGGAGTTACGTCGACTAACAATCTCTTGGACACTTCGCTGAAGGATTTGTCAGACAGATAATTTAGTAGGGAGGCAACAAGAGGTAAGGAAAGACAATCCCTAGTAGGATGCATTCCAGAGGGTTCGACTGTTACAGTAGGGGGACTACAGGACAAACCTGAAAAGGATAGGTATATGGAAGAAGAATTGAAGCTAAGGGAGGTAGAGGCTCTGCACGAAGTGGTGGAGGTAGCTAGGAGGAAGGAGGTTGCAGGGGTTGGCGCGATGCATAGAGATGGAAAGGAGGGTTTATACAAAACCACTGCAAAGTCTTGGAGAGTTAAGAAGGTAAAGCTAAGGGTCACACTTAGAAAGGACGTAGGGATGCAGGAGATAAGCCTACTTCCAGCGTGTGGGCTTGTAGGAAGGTTCGGTTACAAGGCTATGGGTGATCGAGAAATTCATAGTTGGGTGGAGGATACATGGTATCCAGTTTTGGGTTATATACCAGACGTATGTATCCCGATAAAAGGGTGGTTATGTTTCGTATTCAAATCCTTGGAGGAAGCGGAGAAGATTCTAAAGAAGGTGTGGCTGGTTAAGGGAGGAAGTCTTATGTTTAAGAAATGGCACTTCGCGTTCAATCCAAAGAAGGAGGTTTTACGGTATAGACATCTCTGGGTCCTATTGCCCAGTTGGCTGCTCGCATTGTAGAGTTTGGAAGCACTAAAGGAGATAGGTGATGTGATAGGGGAGTTCCTATGTGCCGACCCTAAACTTTTTTCTGGTTCTGATAGGTGTATGGGAAAAATATTAGTGGAGGTTGATATGCATGAAGGTTTGCCGAGAGAGATAGAAATTTAGTGGCGTGGTACTGTGGTGCTGCAACGTCTAGATTTCCTGGGGATTTCTTTTAGGTGTTCTATGTGAAAGAACGCATGCCATTTATGACACCAATGCTGGGGACAAAGAAAGGAAGAGGCTAATTATTCTTTTGCGGACCTCGACAATACAGACACTACTGAATCAACTCTGCTTACGGAAGGTTGGCCCAAGATCAATTCTTTTTCGGCATTGGACTGCGAAAATCCTGCTGGTAAGCTTAACAAAACTTTACCTATTGTCATTAATACTCCTTCTGTCATGTTTTTGGAGGGCAATATTAATGTAGGTGTGGAGTCGTTAAAGAAAAATTGTGTTTCCTTAGAAGGTTTTGGGTTGGGTTATACTCCTGTGTGTGAGGATCCTATGTTGATGAACCTAAAGGACAGTGAGGATGTTTCTTAGTATTTTTTTTTCGAAGGGAGGAAGGGATTAGGGAGGGTTGTGGGAGACAAGATAGACAAGAGTTTGGTGAGTGGGGGGGGTGAGACCCGACTTGTTGAGGATGATAGTCTATTGGTCTTGGGGGTTGGGGGGATTGTAACTTCCCAGATAGGAAAGCGGGTCATCTGGGTGCAGGGTGCGACTTTTCGGAAGGGAGCTTCACTGAAGGTAGTAAGGAGGTTGTAGAACTGAGGAATCCTCCACAAAATGACTTAGAACCTATGGGATCCCTCAAGTGTATCACGATAGCTACCAATGCTTCGACTATAGGGTCTGCAACTACTACTGGGGACCTAGATCGCTTGGTTTTCCCTTCTTTTTTTGGATTTATTACGGCCAGGTCCTCTATTGTTGAAGTGGAGAAGGGGGTGGGGACTCACCACTTGATTTCAGGGGATACTTTCTTTGTGGGAGAACAGAACTGTGGAGGAACGGATATCCTGATTGCACTAACTAAGGTTGAAGAAGCTATAGTTGATCATGTGTCGTCTTATAGGGAGATCCTTTCCAGAACACCTCTGCCTATATTTGCTGGGGGGGAGTTACTACAAAATCTTTTAGAAAAGAAAAGTAAAGAGGGTATCCCTTTGAAGGTTAACTCACTTAGATCGGGGGACAAGGATTCGATGACAAAAGGGGCAGTACATGGAGGCCTCGAAAAGGGCTTCTCCGCTTTAAAGACTAGAAGTTCTAGGAAGCTAGGGAGCGAGAAGTAGTTTGGTGAATCTAATTGTACCATACTGGTTGATGGTCCGAGGGCGCTTAGACAACAAACAACCCTGGAAAGAGTATAAAAATGATTGTGGCCACTTTAAATGTGAGAGGAGTGGGGGGAAGCTCCAAGTGCTTAGCCCTAAAAATATTCTTAGAATTAGTGAAACCTGATGTATTGCTTATACATGAAACTATGGTTGGGGTGGAAAAAGCAAGGGATCTTTTTGCTAAATTATTACCACACTTGTTTTTTTGTGGAGTGGACTCCACAAGACTCTCTGGTGGGATGCTCTCAATGTGGAATCCAAGGAAAGTTGATTTTTTTTCTTACTTGATTCCTGCAGGGATTCTGCTGGAAGGACATGTTAAATACCTTGATAGAAATATGAAGTTGATCAACTGCTATAGTCCATACTCTCACAGAGAGGCCTATTGGGAGGCCATTAAGAGTGAAGGTTTATTTAAAGAACACAATTTAATTCTAGGGGGTGATCTCAACTTCACTACCTCATTCAGAGAGGTTTGGGGTGAACATGCTAGAGTAGATCCATTACATCCATACTTTAGTAAGTTGCTACAAGATGAAGGGATGGTGGATGTTGAACCATTAAAACTACTACCTACCTGGAGAAATGGTAGAGGAGGATAGGATTTTATTCCTAAGAGGTTGGATCATTTTCTAATTTCTGAGGACCTTGCAATCACGAGCTTTAGGTACATATTTGTAGTGTGTAATATAAATATTTTGGATCATATGCTAGTAATCCTACACTTGGAAAAATATAATAGAGAGGTTAGTTTCCCCTTCAAATTTAATTCTATTTGGTTGGATGAACTAGAGTTCATAAACTTTGTCAGGTCCAACTGGGCTGGACTGTTGGGAACAAAGACCTTAAATCCTATGGAATCATTGGTACAAAATCTAAAGTTACTTAAGTCCATGATGATTGATTGGGGAAAAAATAAAAATCTAAAAGCAAAGGAAGAATTGGTAAAGATGGAATTAGAGTTGGATATAAGTTACTCAAATCATCCCGGTGGATTTGAGAAAGAGGAAGAAAAGGAGTTGAATGTTGTAAAAGAGAAAAGAAAAATGTTACTATTGAGACAGGAAGAGGAAATTTGGAGGAAAAAGAGTAGACTAAATTGGCTGGCTTCAGGTGATAGAAATACTAATTTTTTCATGCTTATGCTAAGTCTAGGAAACAAATCAATACTATATGGGAGATGTCCAAGGAGTATGGGACATTGATCTCTAGCAATAAAGATCTACACAATGAAGCAATTGGTTTTTGTCAAAATATATTCTTGGCTCACCCTAACCTTGCCATTACCGATCAACTTGCAATCTTAAGGAATTATCCAAGGATGTTTACAGTAGAAGATAGTCAAAGATGAACCTTACCTGTAACTTCAGCAAAATTGTTGTCAATTCTCAAAGGTTTTAAAGCTTCAAAAAGTCCTGGGCCAGATGGCTAGACTATAGAGTTTTTTCTGGCTTTTTTTTACATTCTGGGTGATGAATTAGTGGAGATGGTTGAGAATCAAGAAAGACAGGTAGCATGTCAAGAGAATTGAATGTAACTTTTCTTTCTCGGATTCCAAAGAGTGAGAATCCAGGATCTTTTGGGGAATATAGGCCTATTTCTCTTTGTAACTTGGTGTATAAGATCATTACTAAAATTATTGCTAACATAAGTAAATCTTCTCTGTTCTGTGGTATATCAAAGGAAAAATTTTGATTTCTTGAGGGTAGGAAAATCACTAATGCTATTGGCATAGTACATGAAGCTTTGCATAGTATTAAGGTTAAAAAAATCAAATCTATGGTACTTAAACTAGACATGATAAAGGCCTATGATAGATTTGAATGGGGCTTCTTAAGACTTGTGTTGTTACAGGTGAGAATGAGCTTAGAATCCATTGATTGGATCATGGGGTGTGTGACCTATGAAAAATTTGATGTATTGATCAATGGAAATCATACAAAGTTCTTTAAAATTACAAGGGGATTAAGACAAGGGTTCCCATTATCCCCTTTACTCTTCCTTCTAGTAGTGAAAGGTTTAAGCAACGTTATAAAGGAGCAGGTTAGGGATAAGAATTTAGAAGGTATTCCTATGGCTAGAGGGATTTACATTACTCATCTAATGTTTGTTGATGATATTATTCTATTTGGAAATGGAAAATTTGTCAAGTGGAAGTTATTTAAGGATCTCTTAGATTTGTTCAGTAAAGCAACTAGGATGGCCTTTAGTCCACATAAATCAATGTTTCTTGAAGTTGGATGGACATCAGAAGATTTATCTTTACTGAAGGAGATTCTTCCCTTTGATGTAAAATCAGTAGATGCGGGTTTTAAGTATCTTGGTTGTTTTCTAAAGCCCAATTTTTTTAATAAGGCTGATTGGTATTGGTTGGTGAGAAAGTTTGAGAAAAAGATTGCAAATTGGAGTCTAATATGGTTAAGCTTAGGGGGAAGGGTTACACTTGTTAAAGAAGTACTTGAAAGTATACATGTATATTGGCTTTCAGTGACCAAGATACCAAAAAGTATACTCAATATTATCAGAAGGAGAATGTTTAGTTTTATGTGGTCTGGCAAAAAGGTTAAAGAAGGGATTCATTTGACAAGATGGGAAAAGATAGATAAACCTAAAA
>ML780406.1:263086-290130 GCA_009831015.1 Picea engelmannii
GGGGGGGGGGTAATAAAAAATATCTATACTTTTGGAAAATCCCTAGCAACAAAAAGTTTATGGAGGCGTCGTATGGTACCTGGAATTTGGCATGCGGTAATTGTTAATAAATATCTTAGGAAGAAGTTTATGGTTGAATGGCTTAGGAAAGGAAACATAAAGTGGTATGGGGGTTCTAATATTTGGAGAGCTCTCATCTCATCTGTAACTATTATAAATGATTGGATGGTATGGAATCCAAGAGATGGGAGGGATATCATAATTGGTACTGACCCCTTGGTTGGGTCTCATACCTATTATTGACTTTCAAGGAATCTTATCTTATTACGAAAGGAACTAGGACTAGAATTCTTGGCACAAGTAGGAACTGCAGAATTGGAAAGTTCTAGACATACAGGATGTATAAAGGCAGAGGCATTAGGATTGGAAGGAGGATTAAAATCTGAATGGAATAATTATGTTAAAGGATCAGTTAGTTCAGGTTTTGAGCTGAATAATGACAAAGACTTATTGATTTGGTCCTGGGATACCAAAAGTGGTCAAGCAAGTGCAAAGAAATCCTATGAAGTACAAATGCTAAAGGATGTAGTGACTGAAATTTCTTTATGGTATAATGATATCTGGCATTGGCAGTTGCCATTAAAAGTTTAACTTTTTATGTGGCTACTGTTAGAACAAAGAACTCTCACATGGGAAAATTTAGTTAAAAGAGGGATTCATGGACCTAGCAGATGTACTCTCTATGGGAAATGTGAGGAGACTGTGTATCATATTTTTGTGGAGTGTAACTTTACAAAATATATTTGGTATATAATGCATAAGGAATTAAATCTGGAAGGTGTATGGGAAGGAGGGAAGTTTATTGATTGTATACTTAATTGGAAAAGACTGAAGGGTGAAAGGATATAAATTCCATGTTTTATCTATTGGGAGATATGGAAATATAGGAATCTTGCTATCTTTGAAGATAGGCCTCTGAATAGGGACATAGTTTGTACTAGTATTCTACAGGATATGGGAGAAACAAAAGTAGGAAATACCACTAAGGAAAGGAGGATTGATAGACCACCTTTACTTATCTATGATCTGGTTGTGGGTTTTGATGGTGCCTCACAAGATAGGGGTGTGAAATGTGGAGGAGGAGTTGTATTAAAATGTCCAGTGATGGGTACTTATCGAATCAAAATGAATTGTAGCAGTGGAACTAATACCAAGGCTGAACTTGTAGCATTGTGGTGTATATTATTTTTTGCTTATTACAAAAAGGTAACAAGGATGCAACTGGTAGGTGATTATTGACTAGTTTACTAATGAAAATAATCTTCAGGTGGTCTCCTTGCAGCTCTGGATGAAAAAAGATTAGAGATCTCGGCAGGAAATTTTCTCAAATTAAAGCTCAACATATATACAGAGGAATCAACATGGAATATGATCATCTTTCAAAATCAACACCATCTCTTGAGGAAGATGGTTTATATTATGCAACGATTACCGAAGGACAAACAAAATTTTATGATAGATTAGACATCAGCTAAACTTTACATATGCAAGGAAGAAGAAACTGTTGTTTTTTTGGTCTATAGAAAGGAGATGTATTATTTTGGTGACTATATTATAGAGCTTCCTAACTCTGTTGGTATGCTATATGATATTTTGTATTCAATGACTATAAGGCAACATCTAGAGATCTGAGAGATCTAAACTTTTTGATATGAACTTTTTGATAGTGATTGTAACATAACATTTATATTTTCTAATATAAGTCTTTTTTCTTATGAAAAGAAAAAAAACTAATAAGAGGAACTTAATTATGAGACTTAATCACAACCTTTCTTTGGAAACCTAAACACATGTACCAAATGGGGACAATGCAATCTATATATGAAAAATAAGGCTTCATTTATATAGATAATTTGGGTGGCCCAACACGTTTTAAGGGTATAGAATAAACATGGACTTTTAAAGGTTTAGAAGGTATTGATTTAATCTAAATTCTTTATATATAAATACTTTATATGTTTTTGCATATTATTTTTTTCACCTCATTCTCATACAAGGGTGGGGTGGGGGAAGATAATATATTCCAGCATAGATCCATTTTAATCTTAGATCTATCAAGCGTCGAGAGGGATCCAATCTCTCGAGGTGAAAACCTTTCTTAGAGTGCACAACTTGAGGATATGTTAAAGGTTTGCACCTATAGAGATTTGATTCCTCTCGACACTTGATAGATCTGGGGTTAAGATGGATCTATGCTAGTGGTACTATATACGTGTTTTTATTATTGTGTCAATTTATTAATTGCGTTGATTTGTTGTTTATCTATCTATCTATCTATCTATCTATCTATCTATCTATCTATCTATCTATATATATATATATATATATATATATATATATATATATATATTAATGTTTTTTATTATTTTATTATTAATTTAATATCTATTTATGATTTTGTAGATTTTTTACTAGTATTTTAATTTGTTATGTTACATGGACATCTCTCTCATACTGGGTTGTAGAGAGCCTTTTGACTTAAAAACATAACCTCCACCCTCATACAAGGGTGGGGTGGGGGAAGATAATATACAAAACATAACCCCCACCCTCATATCCGGATGGTGGTGGGGGAAGATAATATGAAAAACATAACCCCTACCCCCACCCTCAGATTGGGCCGAGGAACATAATATGAAAAACAAAAAACATATTATTTTTTTCATATTATCTGTCCCTATGCTCACCCTCATTAGAGGTGGATGGAACTAATATGCAAAACACAAATCATATTATGTTTTGCATATTATCTACCCCCATGCCAACCCTCATTAGGGGTGGGGGGAGATAATACACAAAACATATTATATACCCCCACCCTCCTCATATGATGGTGGGGGGATATAATATGCTACATTTTTCATATTATCTCCCACCACCCTCATATGAGGAGGGTGGGGGTGGGGGTGGGGGTAGATAATATGTTTTTCATATTCATATGAGGGTGGGGGGAGATAATATGCAAAACATATTATTTTTTTGCATATAATATCCCCCCAAATCCACATTCATATGAGAGTTAATATATTTAGCATATTATCTACCCCCATGCCAACCCTCATATGAGGTTAATATGTTTTCCATATTATCTCCCCCCACCCTCATATGAGGGTGGGGCCGGGGGGAGATAACATGCAAAACATATGAGGGTGGGGATGGGGGGAGATAACATGAAAAACATATAATATGTTTTGCATATTATCTCCCTTCACTCCCACCCCCACCCCCACCCTCTCTCATATGAATGTGGAGTTTGGGGGATATTATATGCAAAAAATAATATGTTTTGCATATTATCTCCCTCCACCCTCATATGAATATGCAAAACATATTATCTACCCCCACCCCAACCCTCATATGAGGTTAATATGTTTTGCATATTATCTTCACCCACCCTCATATGAGGGTGGGAGTGGGGGGAGATAATATGAAAAACATATGAGGGTGGGGATGGGGGAAGATAATATGAAAACAATATAATACATTTTTCATATTATCTCCCTCCACCCCCACCCTCCTCATATGAGGTTGTGTTTTACATATTAGCTTCTCCCAAACCCACCCTCATATGAGGTTCGATTTTTCATATTATCTCACCCCATCCCCACCCTCCTCGTAAGTTATGATTTACATATTATCTCCCCCCAACCCCACCCTCATGTGAGGTTATGTTTTTCATATTTTCTCCTCACACCCCCACCCCCACCCTCATATATCATATGAGGGTGGAGGTTGGGGGAGATAATATGTTTTTCATATGATATATGAGGGTGGGGGTTAGCAGAGATAATATGTCTCCCCCCAACCCCCACCCCCACCCTCAAACAAATTATCTCCCCCCTACCCCCACCCTCAAACACATTATCTCCCCTCACCCCCACTATCATATATGAGGGTGGGGGGAGATAATATGAAAACCCCCAACCCCACCCTCATATGATATATGAATATGGGGGTGGGGGGAGATAATAATATGATTTACAAATTATCTCCCCCCAACCCCACCCTCATATGATATATGGGGGTGAGGGTGGGGGGAGATAATATGCACCCCAACTTCATATATTGAGTGGGGGGAGATAATATGAAAAACATGATGTTTTTCATATTATCTCCCTCCCCCCACCCTAATGTTTTGCATATTATCTATCCCCACCCCCACCCTCACCCTCACCTTCACCCTCATATATCATATTATATTTTGCATATTATCTCCCCCCACTCGATATATGAAGGTGGGGGTACATATTATCTCCCCCCATTCCCACCCTTATATATCATATGAGGGTGGGGGTGAGGGGAGATAATATGAAAAAAATAATCTCCCCCCACACGCACCCTCATTATATCATATGAGGGTGGGGGTGAGGGGAGATAATATATTCAAAACACAGTCTTCCCCCACTCCCAAACCTACCCTCATTATAAGGGTGGGGGTGTGATCCAGGTGGATATTGGTGGCCACCCACCTATTTCAACTGGCTCATCTTGACAATTTTTAGTTCAACACTTTTCTCTGTAATGATGACATTTCTTTGTAATTATGGGTTCTGCACTTCCGGGACTATCCTAAATCCCTACACAATATCTAGGTGTATATTGGTGGTCACCCACCTATTCCAACTAGCTTATTTTGGAAGTTTTCATATCAGTAAATCTTTATGTATTTCCAGGGCCGTTTTGGGGCCCTAAATAGTTTTTTTTTGGCTTGCCACAGTCAAACTATAGATGAAGTCAGAGTTTGATGACATAATGTGTAGTTCTCAAAAATACCTTTCCAATGGGTTGCCACATGCCTAAAACAGAGGTCGTATGCAAAAGTTACAACCCTAGGAAGTTGAGGCGCCAACTTACCCATCGAGGCCCACATAAATTTTGGTGTTTCATCTCCTAGGGTTAGGTTTTTGGATGTCTAGGGTTTTGGAATTCATGAGTAATGTTAAAAAGGCCTCTGGAGCTGCATTGTAATCATTCTTCTTAGAAAAGTGTGTGTAGTAGCCACATCTCTTCTCAGAGATAACTACCACCATTCGAGCAACTTGTTTTAGTTCTACAGTTTCAACATATTTTCTTTATTCAATAGAAGTTATTGTTCATTGGATATTTGTTGTTGTTCTCTGTATCTTTGTATTATTGTATTCAATATGTTATTCATTTCGTTTTTCTCATAAATACAAATTAGTGGTATCAGAGTGGTCTGATCTTCATTTGTTTTTCTTTGTGAATGTCCCCGACAAGATATGGGTACAAGAAGTTGGGACTCGAACCAGTCAAGCCTTTCCAAGATTGGTCGTTTCGAGTCCAACTGCAACTCATGGGGGATGAGAAGAAAGATGATGGAGAAGGAGATCCTTTTAAATTGTTTCTTGAGGAAGCCCTTGTGTGAAAAAGGAACAAAATGATTGACAACTTTGCACAGATCCTTCGGTGGCTTCCCACATGAGACACATCTTCATCAACCAGCCACACAACCCCCTTCAAGGTACAAGTAAATTTTGATATTCCATTATTTGAAGGACCGATAGATGCAGGTGTTGTAGATAAATAATTGAATCTACTCGAAGGGTATTTTTCGTTCCACAATTTTTCCGATAGGGAAATATTACTTTTGCACTCCTCAAGGCCATGCCCCATGTTAAGGACTGGTGGGGTACTTACTCTAATAAAAGGGACACATAAGAATCGAAAATATTTGTGGTTTCCCCCACATGGTATTCCTTTAGGGATGTCATTAAAGAACAATACTACCCTCTTGGAAGCTACGAGGACCAGTACACGAGATGGACCATGCTGCGTCAGGAAAGGGACCAAACAGTACCCGATTTCACCAATGTTTTCCATATTTTGTGTACCAAATTGGGTATCAAAAACTCTAAATGAAATCTGGTGTTCAAATACTACGGTTGTCTACATAGACACATTCAAATGGAAATGGATTTTCTGGACATCGCATCATTAGGTGAAGCTTATAAATATGGTGTCAAGATCGAGCATAAAATTAAGCAGAAGAGGCGAGTGTTTGGATATGAAAATTCCTCACAGCCGAAGTAGGGAAAAGGTGGTCACAACCCCCCAAACAAGGGACAAAGAAAATATTTCCACTCTCATGACAACCATTCCAAGACACAACCCAAGAAGGGTAATGAGAAGTTGAAGAAGGACACGGGAAAGTGGTGTGAATACCATAAAATACCTCAGCACAACACCGTAGAATGTCGCTCCATGCAATCACTGGTGGCCGAGCTAAAAGCTTCTGAGTCAGAGGTAGATTATGACTCTAAATCAAATCCAGAAAGTGGGAAGTGGATTATTGATTCTGAACCCAGTGCCACTGTCACTACCACCAAATTCCATCCAAGCAAACCAGAAGAACTGGAGGAAGGGGAACGCCTCTTTCACTCACAGATGTGGGTAGAGGGGGCTTTGATTCATTTCATTGTCGATAGTGTTAGTAAAAAGAACCTAATCTCAACAGAGGTTGTCAAGTGGTTGGACCTATCAATAACACCACACCTCCAACCCTACACCATCAGATGGCTTTGCCAAGGAAGAGATATTTGCATCATCCAATAGTGTCGTCTTCCCTACGACATCAAGCCATTCAAAGATGAGGTATTGTGTGATATTTCTCCCCTTGAAATTTGTGTTGTTATTTTATGCCAACCATATTTGTGGAAGAAAAATGTTGTGTATGAATCTAGACCCCGTAGTGTTATTATTACTTTGGGTAGACAATTGTATAAGATACTAGAGGTAGCATCGCCTACCGCTATTTATTTAATCTCTACAAAGCAATGTAGTAAGGTCATTTCATAGATCGGGAAGTTCATATTCTTTGTGATCTATTCTCGCAGTAAGAATAAGGTCTCTTCCACATCCGTGACCTCTACACAGATCCTCTCTTTGTAGTAGAATCAAGTGGATAGGATTTTGGAAGAGTATAGAGACATCTTCTCCTCACCCACTAGGGTACTAATGCACTGCCAAGTCAAGCATCCAATTTGTCTAACCCCTAGTGAACCTCTACCTAATGGACCAGTCTATCATCACTCGTTGATGGAAAATGACGAAATCAAGCACCAGATATAAGAGACGCTTCAAAAGGGGCACATATGACCTAGCTCCTCAACTTGCAGAAGCCCTATTGTACTAGTGCAAAAGAAAGACCAGACCTGTCGAATCTTCATTGATTACAAAGAATTAAATCATAGTCAGGAATCAGTACCAAATTCCCTGAATTGATAACCTTCTTAACCAATTCAAGTGGGAAAATTTCTTCAGCAAGATTGACCTAAAGTATGGCTACCACCAGGTTCCCATCAAAACGAATGATGTGTGGAAGACAAATTTCAAATATAAAGAAGGTCTCTTTGAATGCTTGGTCATGCCCTTTGGCTTAACAAATTCACCAACAAATTTCATGAGATTGATGGATGATGTATTGAGACCCTTCACCAACTCTTTTTTGGTGCTATATCTGGATGACATCCTCATCTTCAACAAAACTTGGGAGGAGCACATGCAACATATTCAATAGGTTTTGAGCACTTTGCAACAACACAAGCTATATGCCAACTTGGAAAAATGCTCATTTGGCATGAACGGGGTCCAATAATTGGGCTACATTGTTGATGAGCATGGGGTACATGTGGATCCAGTTAATATCCAAGTCATTTGTGACTAGTCAGCCTCGACCACACTAACCTAACTTCAAAGCTTCTTGGGACTTTCCAAATTCTACCGAAGGTTCGTGTTGGGATTATCCCATATTTCCTGGGTCCTCAAATAAATAACCAAGGGTGGTGGAAAGGAAAAGTTCTCATGGGGGAAGGCACAACAAAAAGGATTTGATGATCTGAAGCATCACTTGTGCTCAACTCTAGTACTCTCCTCTTCCGATCCGCAACAACCATTCGAGATTGAGACTAATGCCTTAAACTATGTTATAGGCTCATTTCTAACTCAACATGGTTGTTCAGTAGCATACCATAGTGAAACACTCATAGATATCGTCTAGAAATACCCCACCTATGACAAGGAAATGTATTATATTGTGAAAGCCTATTGTCAATAGAAAAATTACATTATGGGAAAGGAGACAATCATCCACACCGATCACAAGCCTATGCAGTTCATACAAACACATGGGAAGTTGTAGAGTGATCGCCATCAAAAGTGGTCCACATACCTGCAAAAATTCCATATCAACATAAAGTATAAGACAGGGAGCACAAATCGTGTCGCTAACTTCCTTAGTTGACCTTCCATTGTTGCACTCACCACAATGCTCCATTCTTGTGGGCATGAAGCATCTGAGTGGCCCCAAATTTATTAGCGTGACCCTGACTTTTCCACCACCTATAAGATCTTGGGTACATGCGTGAATGTCACCAATTTTCACATTCATGATGGAATGTTATGCCATCTAGGCCACCTCTATGTTCCTTCAAGCGAGCATGCAAAGCTGATTCAGGAGGCTCACTACAATTGGATGGTAGGACATTTTGGCGTGAGGAAAACTGCGGTCGTTCTACAAAAACATTTTTATTGTCCAAAAATTCAACAGGAAGTCAGTAAGTATATCATATCTTTCACTTCCTGTGCCATTTCCAAGCCATCCATTAAGAAGCAAGGATTATACACCCCTCTTCCTGCTCCTGAGAGGCCTTGGAAATCCATCTCTATGGATTACATGTCTGGCCTTCCATCCACCAATAAAGTGATCCAAATTTATGCAGGAATGCAAAAGAATACACAAATAACCATAAATACAAATATGCAGTGGAAATAACACTTCATTTCATTAATATCAAATAACCGAAATTTGTTTACAGACAAAATGGAAATAAACTAGCTAGGGCGCTGGTAGCTTATCTCTGAGAAGCGATGTTGGGGCTACAGGCCTTTGAACACTCTATTAAAATGAGGCTCAAAGGCCTATATATTATTGAGAAACAATGGAAAACCATAAACATCCAAAAACCTAATCCTAGAAGATGAAACACCAGAATATGAGCCCCATCGGGGTAAATTGGTACATCAATTTCCCGGGGTCATAACTTTGGCATACTATCTTTGTTTGACACACATGATACATCGTTAGAAATATCTATCCGAGGAATAAAACTAATGACAACGAATATCAATTCCGGAACAAACTCATATCCTTCGGAGGTTTGATGCCAAAAAAACATTGTTTAGGCCTCAAAACGGCTCTGGAAGTTTAGGACCCAAAAAACTGCCAAAAATAGTAAATTGTGCTACAATTAAGGAAAATAAAAAAATGGAAGAAACAATGGTGGGGGTCCAAGTGGAATAGGTGTGTGGCCACCAATATCCACTTGGATCATTCCCCCCCCCTTAGGAAGCAATGGTCCCCATTGTGTTGAGTTCCTCCATGGGATGAGGAAATTTCTGCTGAACTTGGTCCCTAGTGAGCCACATTCCCTATTGAAGGAGTTGGCCTGCTTTGACAACTCAATATAGATGGATCCTCTACTGGTGGGTGTTCTTTATCTATGTCTCCATAATTCAATCAGTTGTGGCTTATTCCATGTAGTCTAGGTTTAACTATGTTGGTGTGATTTGTTCTGCCATGTCAGATGTGTTCAGTAGAGGTGGAAAGTAGGGCCGAAGGCGGTCCACATTGAACATTGGGTGTAGACCAAGGAATGGTGGAATAATGAGCTCGAAGGAATTGTCCCCTACAACCTTGGTGATGGTGTATGGCCCATATCAGAGTGGGCGAAGCTTGCAGTGGGGTCCAACGAGGTGTTCCTTCTGCAAATGTAGCCACACTTTGTCACCCACCTCGAAGTTGTGTTGTACCCAATGTTTATCATGCCACTTCTTGTACTTAGCATTGGCTCTGTCCAATATGTCATGAACCTGTTGGTGAATGTGCTGAATGCACTCAATGTAATTGCTCGCCTTGGCAAGTTCAGACTGGACATGAGCCAAATCAGCCTGAGTAGCTGCAAATGGTATGGCTACGTCAATGGGACATAGTGGCTAGAATCCCAAGCCCACCTTAAAGGGGTTGTGGTTGGTTGAGCTGTGGAGGGCTTGATCATAGCTATGTTTTACATAGGGGAGGCTCTCATCCCATGTGCATGCATGCTTTGAGTTGTACATGTGCAAAATGTGTACGATCATCCTACTGATGACCTCTATTTGGCCATCATTTTGGGGATGGAAAGTTGTGGACTTGGTGAGCTTTGTGTCCAGCATTGACTAGAGGCTGGACCAAAATGTACCGAGGAACCTGCTGTCCCAATCCGAGATGATAGATTGTGGGATCCCAAAGTGTACCCACACTCATTCGATTTTAGCAGCGGCTTCTGCTGTGATATTCTTCTTCCAGACCTCCATAATGGCCATCTTCGAGAATCTGTCGACAACCATGAAAACACGGTCATTTCCATGCTTAGTAGAAGGTAGGCCCTACATGTAATCTAGGGATATGGATTCCCATGGTTGACTAGGGGTAGGCAGTGGAGTATAGAGGCCTTGCTTCTTGATGGTCAGTTTGGCAATGGTGCAGACAGTGCATGATCTGATTTACTTCCTGACATCCTATCGAAGGTTTGGCCAATATAAATACTTCTATAGTACGATCACTATTTTTTTGACCCCAAAATTCCCAGCAACCTGACTGTAGTGTGCTTCCCAAATCATCTTGGCACACTCTCTTGAAGGAACACAAAGGTGTCCCAGGTGACATAGTAGTGCATCCTGAAGGTGAAAATTTGGAACTTGGTTATCTTCCAAGAGCATCTTATATGTGTGGCCGAATTCTGGATCGCTCTTGTAGAGAAGCGGGAAATCATAAGTATTGTGCCCACAAGGTTTAAGCACGATGGTTATCACCATGATTGGTGGTTGACTGAGGCAGTATGCAACATTATTGGTGCTTCCCTTCTTGTACTTGATGTTCAAATGAATCTGTTGTAGATATGTGGACCACTTCTGATGGTGACCATTCTGCAACTTCTTGTTGACTGGCGAAATTGACCATCCGTCAACTGGGAGAACGAGTCCGGTCCAAGCTTGTCTAAGTAACCCGTTTGGTATAACTCATTTTGACGGGTTTAATGGCTCTGTTAGCCAATCTAAAAATCCTAAAAGAAACAGAAACATAAATAACTATCTAATTACTAAACACTATATATATATATATATATATATATATATATATATATATATATATATATATATACATACATATAATGTAACTGTTGTATATATATTTAAGAAAAAGATATACAAATCCAAGTTTTAATCGAAACTTACGAAAATCAATCTGAAGGTAATCTATGCATTTCATCATCCGATTAAAACTCAAAGATAAATCCTATCAATTTAATTGAAGATATGATCACAACATTTATTTTTTGAGAAGCAAATTATAGATGGTATTTATAATATAACATATTGCACATCACATTTCATTTAATCTAAATATATCAGACCTATACATGTAGTAGGATTAACGAAACATAAATGACAACATTATAAACAAAAGGCTAAAGCCAAGATGCATAAATGTTGTTTCATTAAGTTCTGGAATCACTCGTCCATCTCTTGCTCTTAGCCAAGATGATTTCCATTACAAAATACAGAGTATTTAAAGAGTTCATGTAAGATAAACATCCTATCTTCTAAGATAGGATCATATCTCAAAAGGATCTAAAAGTTACAAAGATAGAGGGTCTAAAAACCACTCAATATCAGACTATATCTTCAAAATTATGAAAGTTTTATTTTGATTTACAAAATAAGCCAAAAGAGATGGCTAATTAACTAAGTCCAACATGTTCCATCTTATGAGATCAGCACAAGATACATATTATCCTGAAAGAAAAAATGAAATGTGCAAATTAGATATTTATTTAACTAGCATTTTCCAAATTTTATATGATAATTGACTTGGCTACAGAATCTCACGATTCTGTAGCCAATGTTATTATTAGCAACAAAAATCTAAATCAATCTAGATTAATTAGAGAAATAACAATAAAAACACAACTAAGATAAAAAACAATCTTACCATTCAACTGATAACAAAAATCGAATCAAAATATCTCAGAGTTGATCACAGCCTTAACACTGTCAACATTTTTAATTATGATATTGCCTGTCCTTTTCAAATGTTTTCCTTGTCTTTGTGCATTGATCTTGAGCTCACAATTTTCATTTGTCAATGATTCATTTTGAGCTGTAAGAGCCTTGATCTTTGCTTGAAGGACGAGGATGTCTGTGTAATAATGACCTATCCAATGTAAACAAACTTCACAATGTACAGTAGGGTAAATCGGTTGTGGAAGCGCATGACTGTGTGTTAAAACACTACAACTGTCCATTGTCGGCCTTTGACCGAGTTTAATTCCTGTAAATTCCTTGTTTTATTTCAGGCATGGTGGGAGGTTATTCACATAATCGAATGTTTGACTAGGATCTGATTTAGAAAAAATTACATCTTCCTCTGCCAGGAATTTTTCAATCTCGGAGTCAGAGTTCTCATGGACCTCGATCAATTCGATCGAGCCCACATGAGATTTTGATCTATTGCACAGGATCCTCGAAATAAGTCGCCCAACCCTCTTGTTATGAAACCCTATCATGGCTTGATTTTTCTTTGACTTCTTGGAAGGGTTTCCACTGGTGGATTTTATGTTAAGATTAGGGCATACAACTTGTTCACGCTCAGGAATTTTAATAAGTTTGGAGTTGACATCCTGTTGCTCACACATAGACTAATTGGGCATAGCCCTTTCACAAGGGTTTTCACACAAGAAATATGGCCTGTCACTGGAGGGAATACAAAGCTTCTCTATCATCAACTTATCCATTACAAAAGTCTCTAGAGGGTTTACTGTAATGAAACCATTATGGGTTACGAAACTGTCCCAATATTCACCGAGCATTTTCAAATGATGAACTAACAGTGACTTAATCAAACCATGGTGAAATAAGCTGGAATCCAAGTTCTTCCTTTTATATCTCTTTTCCATTTTATACAAACTTCTGAGCAGGTAAAACGACATGTTTAAATGAAAGCCAATAAAATGCATGAGCAATAATATGTGGTAAAGGAACACCAAGCCAAAACGTCCTTCACTGGTGACAAATTGTCTTAAAACTACCAACAAACTATGCCATCTAACCTTGAGTAAGGAGATTGGAATACCTTTTTCATAGCATTGAATTTCTCGAGAGGTGAAGAATAGACTCCATGGTAGCTCGCCCAACTTTGAGTTTTTAAACCATTTTTGACCAGTGAGGGGGAGGCCTCTTGCTTCACTCATAAATTTTTCGGTGATATCCAACTGGATATCACCCACCTTGGCTCTGCATCCATCAAATCTGAGGGTGAAATATTTGGCCACTTGTGAGTTATAACCATGGAATTTCCTGATAAACACATCCTAGCCTAGACTCTTCATATCCTGACTCGCATCATCATACAACAACAAAGTTTGGGAGCCATTTGGCTCAATTCGGATGACGGGGACCATAAGGGTTTGAACAGATAGTCACGAAGGCAACCAGAACTTGCTGTGGGCTTAAGAGGTAGCAACAACAGGGGAATTTCTAAGCCAAAAACAAAGGAGTAAAACTAGCAGTCACCCCAGCATGACCATAATGTGAGCATAAGGGGTTTCAAGCGATGAAAATCAAGCGTTTCAGGTAATGAATGCTTTGAGTACAGAGTGTAACTCAAGACCCTAGCTCGTAATGAGGGATCTGTTAATTCAAATTGACAACTGAAACGAAGTACAGGGTACGTTCTAGGTGTGTTTAATTTTCATCAAATGTAATAGGTGAAGTCAATTTGCAAAGGTTAGGAGAAGATGCGTTTTACAAGCCAAAAGCATATCGAAAATTTAAAACCATAGTCGATTTACCAAGAATTTTAAATGAAACAAGCCTATAGTCCATTTGCCAATCGATTCTTGGTATACAAAGCATCCAAGATATAACTTTCAATCCAAGAACAACTCAAAATAAGTGTTTCATTGATATATGATAAGCTCAAAGAAAAACAACATTCATTAAAAGAGGTTTAAACACATTGACCCTTTTAGGACCAAGCCTTAGATTAAATATCAATACRATTTAAAATTTTAATGCTTAATTCATGCTTTTAGTCATGAATGAAGCACAAAAATGCAAGATAAAAATAAGCAGAAACAATCAAAACACATTTTTTACAACCGAATAGTCATCTTCAAATAACAATATTTACAGGATTAGGCGTAGGAAGCTACAAGAATTGTCATTTGTCACTTGAAAAATAAAAAACTCATGAAGGGCTTCCAACACTTCCCTTGTGTCTATATGAACTGCAAGGATTGATGTTCTGTGTGGATGATCGTTTCCTTCCCCAAAATGTAATGCTTCCATTGTCGGCAAGTTTGTAGAATGGAATACATCTCTTTGTCATAACTGGGATACTTTCAGACTATGTCAGATAGTGTCTCACTATGATATGCCACTAGATGCCCCTGTTGAGTAAGAACTGCCCCAATAACATAGTTAGAGGCGTCTGTCTCGATCTCAAATGGTTGTTGCAAGTATGGTAATGTGAGCATCGGGGCACAATAGAGGCGATGCTTCAATTCTATGAACGCCTTCTGTTGAGATTCTGACCAAAAGAATTTTTCTTTCACTGCTCCCTTGGTGACTTGACTCAAGGGCCAAGTGATATGAGAGAATCCCAACATGAACCTACTATAGAAATTAGCAAGACCTAGAAAGCTACGAAGTTCTATTAGAGTGGTTGGGGATGTCCAATCTCGAATGAATTGGATCCTGGTTGGATCCACATGCACCCCAAACTCATCAATAATGCATCCCAGATACTGAACCTCGGTCATGCCAAAAGTGCACTTCTCCAAATTGGCACACAACTTGTGTTTCTGTAATGTTTGGAGGACCTGTCAGATGTGGTGGAGGTGCTCTTCCCAAATCTGGTTGAAGATCAGGATGTCATCCAAGTACACTACTACAAATTAGTTGCGAGAGCATTCGTCAACCTCATGAAGTTTGCGGGAGCATTCGTCAACCTGAAAGGCATGACCAGCCATTCGAAAAGGCCCTCCTTGGATTTGAAGGCAGTCTTCCACACATCGGACAGTTCGATTGGTACCTGGTGATACCCGGACTTCAAGTCGATCTTGCTGAAATAGTTTTCCCCTTTGAGTTGTTCCAAAAGGTCATCAATCTGTGGGATCGGGTACCTATTCCTAACAGTGATCTTATTCAGTGCCCGATAGTCAATAAAGAGTCTCCAAGTCTCATCCTTCTTCTGCACCAACATGATCGGGCTCTCACAGGGTGATGAACTTGGCCGGATGTGACATTTCTGCAAAAAATCATGAATATTCCTCTTGATTTCATCATTCTCCAGAACAAAGTGCTGATAGATTGGTCCATTGGGCAGAGGTGCACCTGGGGTTATATCAATGGGGTGCTTGACCTGACAGTGTAGAGGCACCCCTATGGGTGAGGTGAAGATGTCTCGATACTCCTCCATGACCTTGCCCATTTGTTGTTTTCATGCAAAGGAGCCCTGTCTGGAGGTCATGGCCATAGTCTTCTTCTTTCCCTAGGGGCGGATCATCAGGAAAACAAATTTCTCAATTTTGGAAATAATCTTACTGCATTGTTTTGCAGTAACCAAAGAGATAGCGACAGGCGATGGTACCTCTGGCATCCTGTACAACTTATTTCCCAAAGTAACAATAACCGTGTGAGATCGGGACTCATACACAACATGTTGCTTCCACAAGTATGGCTGGCCTAACAATACATCACAAACATCAAGAGGAGCAATTTCAAATAATACCTCATCGGTGAAGGGCTTGATGTTGTAGGGAAGTTGACACTGTTGGCTGACATGAAGATCCCATCCTTGGTTAAGCCACCTGATGCTGTACAGTTGTGGGTGTGTTCTGGCTGGAAAGCCCAACCGCTTCATGAACTTTACTGAAATGAGGTTCTTTTGGCTCCCACTGTAGACAATGAACTATAGAGGGGAACCCTTTACCCACATCTGGGAGTGGAAGAGACACTCCTCCTCCTCTAGATATTCCGGTTCTTCCTTTTGGATCTTTGTGGTTGTAACTGTGGCGTTGGGCTCCGCATCGTTAATCTGCTTCCCTCTGTCATTCCCCTTCTCAGGTTATGATTCAGTGTCATAGCATGCATCTGATTTAGAAGCCTTCATCTCAGCCACCAGTGACTGCTTGGCCCAACACTCGCTTGTGTTGTGAGTGGAGCACTTATGGAACTCACACCACTTTCTAGTGTCCTTCTTTGGCTTCGTGGTGTTGTTATTTTATTGTGTCTTTGGTAGTTTGCCTTGAGACACCATGCCTTTGATTTTTCCTTTGTTCTGTAGTTTGGGAGAACCTTTCGCTTGCTTTTGATTCACAGATCCAAAGTCTCACTTTTGTTTGAATTTCTGCTCAATCTTGGCAACATACCGGTATGTCGTACCAAGAAAGGAGATGTCGGGGAACTTCATTTCCTCCTGAATGTATCTGTGCAGAAAACTATGGTACTTAAACACAAAATGTTTCTCCAAATATTTGATACCCAACTTTGTGCATAGGGTATGGAACAGATTCGTCAGCTCATGCGCATCTTGATCCCTTTGTTGCCGCAACATACTCCATTGTATGTACTTGTCCTGATATCTCCCCACAGTATAATATTGTTCCTTGATAGTGTCTCGGAAAGAATTCCAAGTGGGTACAACCGAGAAAAGAGAGGTTTCCTTCTCATCCTTTTTCTCATAGTTGGTTTCCCACTAGTCCTTGACATGCGGGGCAGATTTGAGTAGTGAAAAAAAAAATTCTCCTGGTCGGAAAAGTCATGAACCAAGAAATATCCTTCTAATAGATTCAACCATTTATCTATGATGTATGCATCTATTCAGCCATCAAATATGGGAATTTCAAAGTTTACTTGTACCTTAAAAGGGGTTGCACCTCTAGAGTGGCTGCTAGATGCAGATGCGCCGCCAGTGGGTAGTCATTGAAATATCTGGGCGAAGTTATCCATCATCGTGTTCCTTTGTTTTTCAAGGGCCTCCTCGAGCAATATTTTGATAGGATATCCTACTCCCTCGTCTTTATTTTCATCCCCCATGGGCAACCATCGGGGTTTGCGAGGTTGATCTTGCAAAGGTTCAACCAGATCGAGCCCTAACTCCTTATACCCCGACCTCGTTGGGGACATGCAAAGAAGGATCGAGAAAGATAAGAATGCTTTGATACCATTGATAAGAATTTATGCAGGAATGCAACAGAATACACAAATAACCATAAATACAAAGATGCGGCATAAATAACACTCTGTTTCATTAATATCAAAGAACTGAAATTTGTTTACAGACATAATGGAAATAAACTAGCTAGAGTGTTGGTAGCTTATCTCTAAGAAGAGATGTGGTGGCTACAGGCCTTTGAAATCTCTGTTACAATGAGGCTCGAAGCCCTATATATTATTTAGAAACAATGGAAAACCTTAAACATCCAAAAACCTAACCCTAGGAGATGAAACACCATAATATGGGCCCCATCGGGGCAAATTGGTACATCAATTTCCTGGGGTCATAACTTTGGCATATTATCTTCGTTTGACGCACATGATACATCGTTAGAAATATCTATCCAAGGAATACAAATGCTGACAATGAATATCAAGTCTAGAATAGACTCATATTCGTTGGAGGTTTGATGCCCAAAAAACGTTGTTTAGGCCTCAAAATGGCTCCAGAAGTTCACGACCCGAAAAACTGCCAAAAATAGTAAATTGTGCTACAATTAAGGAAATTAAAAAACTAAAAGAAACAATGGTGGGGGTCCAAGTGGAATAGGTGGGTGGCCACCAATATCCATCTAGATCAAAAAGGAAATGATTGTGTATTTGTGGTGGCAAATGAATTTTTGAAGATGGCCATTCTCACAGCCTGCAAGAAGAGCATCACATCGACAGATACTGCCAAGCTCTTCTTCTAACGGGTGTGGGTCCATTTTGGGATACCAAAAACCATCATCTCAGATCAGGAAAACATGTTCCTCAACACATTTTGGTCAAGTCTCTAGTAAATGTTGGACACCAAGCTCACTAAATCCATTGCTTTCCAGCCCCAAACCGATGTCCAAATAGAGGTCGTCAATCAAATGATTTTGCGCATCCTACGCATGTATAACTCTAAGCATCCGTGTACATTGGATGATATTATTCCCTATGTTAAACACAACTACAACAGGGCTCTCGAGAGCTCCACCGACCATAGCCCGTTTCAGGTGGGGCTTGGATTCCAACCATTGGGTGCCATTGATGTTGCAAAGCATAATTTTCCCGCACCGCCACCCTCATAGTTTTCAATATTATCTCCCCCCCACCTCCACCCTCATAGTTTTCAATATTATATCCCCCCACCCCCAGGAGATAATATGCAAAACATACCCCCAAGAGACAATATGCAAAACATAATATTTTCTGTATTGATATATGAGGGTGGGGGTTGGGTAAGATAAATTTATGCAAAACATAATATACCCCCATCCTCTAGGAGATAATATGCAAAACATAATATGTTTTTCATATCAATATATGGGTGTGGGGGTGGGGGAAGATAAATTTATGCAAAGCATAATTTCTCCCCACCCTCATAGTTTTCAATATTGTCTCCCCCCATCCCTTGGAGATAATCTGCAAAACATAATATGTGGGTGGGGGTGAGGGGAAATTATCTTTTGCATATTATCTCCCCCGACCTCCACCCTCATATATCATGTGAGGGTGGAGGTAGGAGGGGGGGGGGGGGGGGGGGGGAATAATATGAAAAACATAATCCATCCCCACTGCCACCCTCATAGTTTTGAATATTATCTCCTACCACCCCCACTCTCCTCTGAGAGTATCTTTTGCATATTATCTCCCACCACCCCTACCCCCACCCTCACCCTCATATATCATATGAGGGTGAGTGTTTTACATACTATCTCTCCCTAATGTTTATCATATTATCTCTTCATTATGTTTTTCATATTATCTCCCCCAACCCCCACCCTCATTGTTTTTCATATTATCTCCCCACAATGTTTTGCATATTACCTCCCCCCACCTCCACCCTCACCTTCACCCTCATATAATTTTCCTATTATCTTCCATCACCCCCACTCTCATATCATGAACTATCTCCCCCCATATTTGATGGTGGGGATGGGGGGAGATAATATGCATATGATATGATGGTGGGAGTGGGGGAAGATAATATGCAAAACGTAATAGAAAATCATATTATGTTTTTCATATTATCTCCCCCCATCCCCACCCTCACACTCATATCATATTATCTCCCGCCACCCCCACCCTCGATGGTGGGGTATTATCTCCCCCCACCCTCGATGGTGGGGTATTATCTCCCCCCACCCTCAAGGGTGGGGGCGAGGGGAGATAATATGATATGAAGGTGGGAGTGGGTGGAGATAATATGCATATGATATGAGGGTGGGAGTGAGGGGAGATAATATGCAAAACATAGATAATATGTTTTGCATATTATCTCCCATATTCCATCACCCCCACTCTCATATCATGAACTATCTCCCCCCACCCTTGAGGGTGGGGATGGGGGGAGATAATATGCATATGATATGATGGTGGGAGTGGGAGAATATAATATGCAAAACATAATAGAAAAACATATTATGTTTTTCTTATTATCTCCCCCCATCCCCACCCTCACCCTCATATCATATTATCTCTCGCCAACCCCACCCTTGAGGGTGGATTATTATCTCCCCCCACCCTCAAGGGTGGGGGTGAGGGGAGATAATATGATATGAGGGTGGGAGTGGGTGGAGATAATATGCATATGATATGAGGGTGGGGGTAAGGGGAGATAATATGAAAAACATAGATAATATGTTTTGCATATTATCTCGCCCCACCCCTAGCCCCAATCCCACCCTTATTATGTTTTTCATATTATCTCCCCCCGCTCTCATATTTTAATATTATCTCCCTCCAACCCCACCCTTATTATGTTTTCCATATTATCGCCCCCCCACCCTTGTATTTTCATATTATCTCCCCCCACCCCAAGCCTAGATCCATCTTAAGTCTGGATCTATCAAGTGTCTAGAGGGATCAAATCTCTCGAGGTGCAAACCTTTAACCTTTCCTCGAGTTTTGCACTTTAAAAAATGTTTGCACCTCAAGATATTTGATCCCTCTCCGTTTGATATATATATATATATATAATGGAGCCAACACAATTTTTATTGTAATTTTATTTTTATTTTTTTTATCAATTTTTTAATGTTTTATTATTATTTTAATGCTTTAAGTTACATGAACATCTCTTCATTATGTTTTGCATATTATCTCCCCCACTTCCACCCTCATATGAGGGCAGGGATGGGGAGAGATATGATGGTGGGGGTGAGAGGAGATAATATGCAAAACATAATACCCCGCCCTAAAAGGTGGGGGTGCCAAAGATAATACGATATGAGGGTGAGGGTGTGGGTGGTGGGAGATAATATGAAAAACATAATATGTTTTTCTATTATGTTTTGCATAGGTTGGGGGTAGTGAGAGACAATAAGATATGAGGGTGAGGGTGGGGGAGATAATAAATATTAGTGTAAATTTGGTTTCTTAACTTTACACTAATAAATAAATAAAAACTTACATATATAAAATATTATTTATTTTATATAAATACAATTAACTTTATAGGATGACATCATTTCTGGTTTGTTAGAGTTATACATTTTATATAAATAAAAATAACATTTATAATAGGACACTATAAGTTATTTGGGCTATAAAAGGGCCATTAAATAAAAGTATTTTCTTTTTATTTTCTTAACATAATCAAATTTTATTGTAATAAAAAGATCAAATTATAAAATAAATTATAAGAGAAAATAATAAAATGAAAACAAAACATAATATAATACACCACAAAACAAAACAAGTATTGCATGCTAGTTTAGTCCCTACTCAACAAGTTAGAATATATATATAAATTATGATAAGGTCATTGAATAAAATCATTTTTTTCTTCTTTTCTTAACATTGGTCAACTTTTATTTTACTCAAGATGGATCCAATTAAAAAATAAAGAAAAAACAAAATAACAAAATGAAAACAAGACATAAAATAACACACAAAAAAAAAACAAAATAAGTGTTGAAAAGTTGCATGGCAGCCAACAAGTTAGAAAATATATAAGAATTATTGTAAGTATCATTGAATACAAGCATTTTATTTTTCTTTTTCTTAACATTGGTCAACTTTTATTGTATTTTAGAAAGATCAAACTAGAAAATAAAACACACTACACAATAACAAAATGGAAACAAAACAAATGTTGCATGGTTGCTTTGTCCCTGCATAACAAGTTTGAAAATATATTTAAGAATTTTTTTAGAAAGATCAAACTAGAAAATAAAACACACTACACAATAACAAAATGGAAACAAAACAAATGTTGCATGGTTGCTTTGTCCCTGCATAACAAGTTTGAAAATATATTTAAGAATTATTGTGCATGTATATGATTTTTCTTTTTCTTAAGATATGTTACAATTGACTTAAATATTTATGTTTCTGGCATGTATTAAAGTAGTGGTGATTTCTTAGAGGTTTGTGTTGGTGGCAGAGGGGGTTTTGGGGGTGACCATAGTCTAAATGTTTTATGTTTTTAACTTTTGTCTGTGAATATCACTGGGATTGGGAAAATCAATTATCCAGAAAATCCAATTTTACATTGTTTAAAGCTTATTTTTAATGTATAAATCAATTTAGCACCCTCAAAAACCCCAAAACATCGGATAAATGTGATTTAAACCAATGAAATTTACAATTCCATCTATTTTTTTGAATTTCTAACTGAATTTTAGACAAAGCTCATCAGAGAAAAGTGACCAAATCCATCCGAAACCAAAGAAACCAAAAACTTATTTGATCCATCGAAACACGCGACGCGTATTTGTTATGCCAGATTCTAGCAAGTGGTTGGTAGAAAAGTTCATGTGTAAGTGAGCTAAGTCTGGGAGATGTGGGTGTTACCATAGAATAGAGCTTGAAAACCCTTCAAGGACCATGATTCATCTGCCTACAAGAGAGAAATTTCATTGCCATTTCCAATAACTTGCCCACTAAAATAAGTGAGGATTGTTCAGCCCACACAAAGCCATTGATTCATTTTAAATAAAACCATAAAATATACCATTATTTTTTCAATAACCCTTATACTTTCAAACCCTTACCCTTGCATACATGTCAAATGTACTCCCAGAAAAAATCAGAAGTAGAAAAAACTGGGCTTAATAAAACCTGATGGGTTGCAGATAATGAGAACATAAATGGACCTAACCTTATCTGGACCTAATAACTCCTAATAACACACATGTGTTTCATTGGGTTTGAACTTATTGATAAACCTTTTCTTGGAAAATAGGAAGATGAGAGTTTACACTGCTCAAATCCCATTGGTATGCTTCAGTACCAACTTTTTTGGCTTCTAACTAGCCGTTGTAAAAGTCTTTTGGTTTATTGACCTAGTATCCATTTGGGGATGTGGCCATACTTTGTTATTTTCTTGCGGCTTTGGAAGTTTGCCTTGAGACACCATGCCTTGGATTTTTTCTTTGTTTTGTGGTTTGGGGGAACCTTTCGCTTGCTTTTGATTCACAGATCCAAAGTCTCACTTCTTCTGTTTGAATTTTTGCTCAATCTTGGCAGCATACCGGTATGTCATACCAAGCAAGGAGATGTTGGGGAACTTCATTTCCTCCTGAATTTATATGTGTAGAAAATTGTGGTACTTCAACACCAAATGTTTCTCCAAATATTTGATACCCAACTTTGTGCACAGGGTATGGAACAGATTCGTTAGCTCATGCAGATCTTGATCCCTTTGCTGCCGCAACATACTCCATTGTATGTACTTGTCCTCATAGCTCCCCACAGGATAATATTGTTCATTGATGGCGTCTTGGAAAGAATTAAAAGTGGGTACGGCTGAGAATAGAGAGGTTTACTTCTCATCCTTTTTCTCAGAGTTGGTTTCTCACCAGTCCTTGACATGGGGGGTGGATTTGAGCAATGAAAAAAAAATATTCTCCCGATCGGAAAAGTCATGAACCGAGAAATATCCTTCTAATAGATTTAACCATTTATCTACGACGTATGCATCTATTCAACCATCAAATATGGGAATTTCAAATTTTACTTGTACCTTAAAAGGGGTTGCACCTCTAGAGTGGCTGCTAGATGCAAATGCGCTGCCAGTGGGTAGTCATTGAAATATCTGGGCGAAGTTATCCATCATCATGTTCCTTTGTTTTTCAAGGGCCTCCTCGAGCAATATTTTGATAGGATCTCTTGCTCTCTCATCTTTATTTTCATCCCCCCATGGGCGACCATCGGGGTTTGCGAGGCTGATCTTGCAAAGGTTCAATGAGATCGATCCCTAACTCCTTATACCCCGACCTCATTGGGGACATGCAAAGAAGGATCGAGAAAGAGAAGACTGCTCTGATACCATTGATATGAATTTATGTAGGAATGCAATAGAATACACAAATAACCATAAATACAAAGATGCAGTGGAAATAACACTTCATTTCATTAATATCAAAGAAATGAAATTTGTTTACAGACATAATGGAAATAAACTAGATAGGGCGTTGGTAGCTTATCTCTGAGAAGAGATGTGGTGGCTACAAGCCTCTGAACTCTCTGTTAAAATGAGTCTTGAAGGCCTATATATTATTTAGAAACAATGGAAAACCCTAAACATCCAAAAACCTAACCCTAGGAGATGAAACACTATAATATGGGCCCCATTGGGGTAAATTGGTACATCAATTTCCCGGGGTCGTAACTTTGGCATATTATCTCCGTTTGACACACATGATACATCGTTAGAAAGATCTATCTGAGGACTACCACTGTTGACAATGAATATCAAGTTTGAAATAAACTCATATTCGTTGGAGGTTTGATGCCCAAAAAATGTCGTTTAGGCATCAAAACGGCTCTGGAAGTTCACAACCCGAAAAACTGCCAAAAATAGTAAATTGTGCTACAATTAAGGAAACCGAAAAACTAAAAGAAACAATGGTGGGGGTCCAAGTGGAATAGGCGGGTGGCCACCAATATCCATCTGGATCAACAAGGAAATGATTGTGTATTTGTGGTGGCAGATCAATTTTCGAAGATGACCATTCTCATAGCCTGCAAGAAGAGCATCACATCGACAGATACTGCCAAGCTCTTCTTTGAACAGGTGTGGGTCCATTTTGGGATACCACAAATCATCATCTCAGATCAGGACAACATGTTCCTCAACACATTTTGGTTTAGTCTCTAGTCAATGTTGGACACCAAGCTCACTAAATCCACTGCTTTCCAGCCCCAAACCGATGTCCAAACAGAGGTCGTCAATCAGATGATTGTGCACATCCTGTGCATGTATAAATCTAAGCATCTGTGTACAAGGTATGGTATTATTCCCTATGTTCAACACAACTACAACAGGGTTCTCGATAGCTCCACTGACCATAGCCCATTTCAGGTGGGGTTGAGATTCCAACTGTTGGGTCACATTGGTGTTGCAAAGCATAATTTCCCCCCATCGCCACCCTCATAGTTTTCAATATTATCTCCCCCCCACCTCCACCCTCATATTTTTCAATATTATATCATCCCACCCCCAGGAGATAATATGCAAAAACATACCCCCAAGAGACAATATGCAAAACATAATATTTTTTGCTTTGATATAAGAGGGTAGGGGTGGGGAAAGATAAATTTATGAAAAACATAATCTATGAAAAACATAATCTACCCCCATACTCTAGGATATAATATGCAAAACATAATATGTTTTTCATATCAATATATGGGTGTGGGGGTGGGGGAAGATAAATTTATGCAAAGCATAATTTCCCTCCACCCTCATAGTTTTCAATATTATCTCCCCCCATCCCTTGGAGATAATATGAAAAACATAATATGTGGGTGGGGGTGAGGGGAAATTATCTTTTTCATATTATCTCCCCCGACCCCCACCCTCATATATCATGTGAGGGTGGAGGTGGGTGGGGGAGGGGGGGATAATATGAAAAACATAATCCCTCCCCACCGCCACCCTCATAGTTTTGAATATTATCTCCTACCACCCCCACTCTCCTATGAGAGTATATTTTGCATATTATCTCCCACCACCCCCACCCCCACTCTCACCCTCATATATCATATGAGGGTGAGTGTTTTACATACTATCTCCCCCCAATGTTTTTCATATTATCTCCCCCAACCCCCACCCTCACTGTTTTTCATATTATCTCCCCACAATGTTTTGCATATTACCTCCCCCCGATTATTGAACAAATTGATAGGTGCAGACACTAACTGATCTCCCTAGATCCACCTAGATCTAGAACAAAACACACAAGAACATGACGCTTTCCTTAAGTTTTAGATATTGAATTTACTAACTAAAGAGGGATGGGTGACATACCGTTTAAACACCACTTCCTCTCGTGATCGCCATCTTAGCTCCATTCCAACACTCATACAATGATGAATCTACAAAAGAACACAACCAACCAAAGTGATAGTAATAGCATAAACTCAATATAAACCTATGTATGTGATCAAGGAATCATACAATAAAACAAAACAAGCTTTATAGGAAATAATCATATTACTGTATCATATTAAATGTGAAAGAGAGATTATAAACATGGCCTTGATGTCGTAAGGTCCCTTCCAGCTGTCCTTCGTTCCCCACACACTTTCACTCCAAAAATTCTGAGAGCACAGATTTGATAGTATTCACAATCTATCTTGACAAAGGCAAAACTCAAAACCACTCTAACCAAGCTAATAATTCCAAGCCAAATCCAACTTAGCCCCTCTCCATGAGAGCTCCTCTCCTTTTATAAGCTGAAGAGGATAAGGTGAGGAGGTTAGGATGATCCCACTAAATCATGAAAGCAAGTAATATCCAAACCATTTGGATGCCACCTCACCATGGAAGTTTCTCCTTCTAGAAGATTCGAGAAAACGCTCGTTTTTCCCACCTGTAAGCATTCTTGCACCCTGCCTATAGAGAAACCTGTGAAATTCTCGCAACCCATCTTTGGTGGAACCTGCAAGAATTAGGAATTATCACACCCTTCCTATATAGAAAACTATGAACATCCTCTTTAATAGGGTTTTTACAAAGCAGAATGCAACTTCTTTTCTCAGGACAAGTTTTTCTCTCTTCTTTCTTCAGGAACTCATGCCACTGACCCCTCTGAAGGAAACATATAGGTTTACATCATTAACGTTCATAGGGATGATGAAAATAATGTGTAACAGAGATCCCCCCAAAGTATGAAGTTAGAATAGAGTGATAGTTGAAATACTTTGTCGAGTGTGTGTAGGGAACAAGGAACAGTCGGTCGAAAACCTGCCAACAAATAAGGAAATATAGTACAATAATATATCATCACTGAGGTAGGAATTCCCATACTCAGAATACAAATGAATCAAAGCATAAATGTCGACATGCCAAGATCCATGTCAAGTAAGACAGGTCATGGCCATCAAACATACACTATGGATCCATGCCAATATGACTCAAATATGAACATAGCCACCAAAAATACACTGTGGATCTATGTGTTAAAGACTCAAATTTGAACATAGCCACCAAACATACAATGTGGATCTATGCAACAGTACCAATTGAATATACTCCAACATAACCTGAATATGTTAGAAAATATTTAGGGTCTTCATCTCCATCACTCTATAGTACGAATCTAACCATGCGAATACATGTGCTGAAGTCGAACATGGTAGAAACCACTTGATTACCGGTCATTAGTGTATACTGTTAACAAGTGTGAGGGAAATCACCATTAATGTCAATGACTCCCAAGGTACTC